>BQKN01065507.1:27122-39166 GCA_022839385.1 Asparagus kiusianus
GTGTCTGGACGAGCTTCGGATAGCTTTCGGCGCGTCATGGCCCTGGCCCTCCGTTCTAATGGGTGAGGTGACCTGCATTTATGAGAATGCAGGTCGGTCCGGCGTCTGTCCCGCTCGCTTGAATTGCGGGCGGACGTCGGACGGACTTGGGACGCTGTTCCCCCCTCCTGTCGCATCGTGGGAGACAGGGGAGGCTTGTCCCTGGAAACCCGGCTTTCGGCTTACGCAGGCAGACGTGGCTCTCTGCAAGTGGCTTCGGCACACGAGGGCGGGTCTGAGTACTCTCCTGGCAGGCGGATTTGGTTAGTGAGGGCGGATTCGTGTGCCAGCGAATCCGCTTAGTGGCCTAAGAGAAGGTGGTCCTGTTCTGTGGGCGAATTCGTTTGCTAATCTGCCGCGGTAGTTTTTACCGTCTACAAGACCCCCTTCAAAGTTTTCAGACCAAAACCGGCTTACGTGTGGTCTGGAATACTTTGAATGAAGACGTTTTGGACCAGGTGCACTAGTGTTTTCGTCAAAAGTTGATCTTGTTGTCAAATTCATTATATCTTCGGTCGATTACAATAAATTCAAAGAAAACAGCCTTTTTATAAGACTCTTTTACACAACAAAATTGAAGATTACAACTCTTGAGAAAATAAACACAGGATCGTTGTTTGGATCACTGCTTTTGTGGGATCTTTGCCTGTGCCGGGAGCGCTTTAGCTCGTTGACCACCGAATCACAGATTCTGATTGAATCGTGAGGGGCTTATGATTCTTCCTTCGTTATCGAAGTGAGAATATGAAACGATATCTTATCGGAGTAAGATAGTCGTTCTTCTTGAAATCAAGTCTAAGCTCGAATGTCAAGGAATTGCTCCAATAACACTCTCTCTGCTCTGAAATGTACTCTCTGGTCAGCCTTGGATCGTCCTTGTGCCAACCTCCTTCTGGAAATGATCTCGGGGGGTATTTATAGCCCTCAGACAAAGCTGTCTTCTGAGACAGTATTTACTGTCTCGCTGGTCGAGACAGTGTTTGCTGTCTCGCCCAGCGAGACAGTGTTTGCTGTCTCGCCCAGCGAGACAGTAAATTTACTGTCTCGCCTGGCGAGACAGCAAAATACTGTCGCGCGAGATCGATATTCCTGACAGTTTTCTCGTAACTGCCTTCCCACGTCTTGAAATTCAGTTATTCTGGCAGTTCTCAACGTGATTTTCGCCCACGATGTTCCCACGTCCTTTGGCAGTTAATGGACACGTGTAGGGTAGTTTTCAAAACCGTTTTGATCCTCTGAAAACTGTCTCACATGGGCGAGACAGTAAATGTCTGTCTCGTCCGGCGAGACAGTAAAGACTGTCTCGCGTGGGCGAGACAGTAAAAGTCTGTCTCGCCCAGCGAGACAGTAAAGACTGTCTCGCGTGGGCGAGACAGTAAAAGTCTGTCTCGCCTAGCGAGACAGTAAATACTGTCTCGCGTGGATGAGACAGTAAAAGCCTGTCTCGCCCAGCGAGACAGTAAAGACTGTCTCGCACGGCGAGACACTCCATAATTGTGTTCTTTTCTGATTTTTTGGATGACTTCCTCTTGGACTGTGATTGGATATCTTTCAGCATTTTTTGACGCCTACAACTAGGATTTTTAGCAAACCCTCAGCTATCAACGGGTTTGATCTGCCTTTACCGATTACCGTTTGAATCGGGCTAGCCATACTATTCCCCTCAGTATGATGAGTTGTCGAGTAGTTTCCCTTAGGCTTAGTGCTAAGATTTCTACTCTGACCCTTAGCCGCCTGGGGCGCGGGTTTAAATGAAACCACTTTGATAGTTCCTAGATTTTGGACAAACCGCCTGCTTCTCAAAGGTGTGTGAGTCGTGCGGGTGAAATTAGGACTTGATGGCGAAATTTTGGAAGACTTGCGGATTTCATTCAAGTTTTCGCCGTCGGGACCCTTTCCTTAGGCGAAATCAGGCCTAATGGGAGTAGGCCACGTGCTTGTCTGCGGGGCTTCGTGTCTGGTCATGATTTGACAACCCGACTCCGCTCAACGCGCCTCGTCCTGATCGTGGCCGTGGTTTTCGAATTCAACCGCTGGATGCACCCGTCGATGAGGGTGATCTGGGCCGTCGAATTCGATTGTGGCCACGTTTTCCCGTTCGAGGGCAGTTGTGGCCACGTGGGCAACCTTCCTCTTTTTTAAACCCGCTGTTTTCCTCCTCTGGGATCCACCGTGCTCTTGAATCTTGCAGTAAATTTCTAAGACGAGAATTCCCGCCCCCTCTTTCAATGGCTCCAAAAACTAGGAAGCGCAAAGTGAGAGGTGCAGGCCCTGGAGGTTATTCCGATCGTCTCTCCGCCGGCATGCCCGCCAGTGCCCCGGAGTCGCGCTCAGGTACGTCGATAAGTTCGTTGGGTTACCTCGCGTGGGTCTTAGGCGTCGGATTTGGGGAGATGAGTGTTGCTCAATGTCCTGGAATCCCGCCGCTTTTGGCAGCTTCCCCCAATTTGGGGGCAAAGTTAGCCCTATTTGCCCCTTGGGGGAGAGGGAGGCGACCTTTCCCCCCCTTCTTTTTTTTTTTTGATAGGCGATTTCGTCTGTCTTTGTTTGATGGGCGATTTCCCCCTTTTGGCGGATTTTGTCTTAATCGATTTTCCTTTCTTACAGCGACTTTTTCCGATGAGGCTTTCTCGGAGGGTGTGGCCATTGGCCACGCCGGTGGTACGCACTACACGGCACCCCCTAGATTTCCCTCTTTGGCTCCGTTACCCGCGTTTGCCGCCGACAAGCCAGACGGCTTGATAAAGAGGGTCACGGACGGTCACCACCTGACGCTGCGCGAGTTGACGACCGACGCGGCGTTGACGGATGATGCCAGGGCAGAATTGCCGAAACCTCAATTCTTATTCGGCGACGCCATGACCGACCCCTCTGCTTTGTTGCTCAAGGAGAGCATGTGGTTCCACACGGTAGAAGGGATTCACTACTACCTCCCCAGTATGTCGAGGGGGTTCTCGATCGTTGAGCTGCGATCCCTCGCGGTTCCTCGGACGATGAACTGGGAGCTGACCCCCACTCAAGACGGGGTTACCTGTGGCGTATTCACGGGTTCTACCGCCGGATATGGAGTGGATGGCTCCTGTAAGCGCGTGACGGGTCTACGTCCTGGCTTAATGTCCGCTGAACTGCCCGTGGGGGAATCGATATCAGCGGCGGAGACCTTTCGTCATCGTTTCTTTCGAGTCGGAGGGAGTTTTCCACCGAAGGATTTCAGAGCTCCGGGGTGGGTTTATTCTGCACCCGGCGGCGACACTTGGTGGTCCAAGATCACTGACCGTGTTCTGGCTGAGAATGCCGATCTCAAGAACACGGAGTTGTATGCGGCCATCGAAGCCACGCGGCACGGCTTGCGGATCAACGCTTCTCAGTTCCACAGCATTTTGGAGCTGTATTGTGCGGAAAGCGGCACATTCTTCACCCCCAACGGTGAGCTCGGCATCACCTCCCATGAGATGCGCGATGTGTCGGGTCTGCCCCTGGGAGACTTCCCTTACGAGGAATACGTCCCCGACCAAGCTGAGATCGATCAGCTGTTGAGCCATTCGCCCTCGGCGGTCGAGACTTTGTGGGAGTTACTCTGCTATTACCACATCTGCCTCAGCACCTTGGGGGCAGCAGACCATAAAGGGAAGAAGAAGGGGATCAGCCACAAGAACTGGGCTGATTATCTGTTCCCGGGGAACGACGTCAAGGGGCAACCTGCCCTTCCATTAGGCGCATGCGACCAGTCCGAGGTGGAGGCAAGGATAGCCGAAGACGGGGGTAACATGACTCTCGACCGTGATGAAGGCGGATTCAAGTCTGGTACCGTCCTCCACTCGTTCCACCATCAGGCGGAGTCACCAATCTCTGGGAAGGCGCTGCTTGCGGGGTACCTCATGTTATGGTTGAAGAGGTGCGTAGTCCCCACTCACTCCTTTGAGGCTCTTCCCGTCGAGGTCGTGTACCCGGCGGTTTGCTTAGCTCACGGGAAGTCTTATTCCTTGGTATCGGCGACGATAGCGTGCATCCATCGGGGGCTCCTCACCCTGACGGCTCAGTTCTGCCGCGTGTCGACTGTCGATGAGGGAGAAGGAGAGGTTATCAGGACTCCCAACCCCCGGGTGGGGCTGCCGTATACCTATCTGATGGCGTGGTTCGTATACCACTGTGAGTGCTTGATGAGTGCTCCGGCGGCTCTCCAAGGTGACAAGTTTGTCCCTTTTGTTCGGCGCTTGGAGAAGTGCTCCTGGAAGTGCAAGGACATCCCCGATGCGCGGAAGATGCTCTCCCACTTTGGGAATTACAATTTTCGCCGTTCCTTCCCCTATTTCAGCGGGGGCGGATATGGAGAATCCCTCAGGGATGCGCCGACGGCGGACCGCTACACAACCCTCCCTCACGGCGCCTTTCGCTGGTTGGTAAACATCCGGCCAGGGTATCATGTTCTGAGAACGGGCTCGTCGTGCTATCTTGAGCCGTACATCCCCTACAGGTTCGCCCGCCAGTTTGGGTATGACCAATTGTACGTGGGCAACGTCAATCCCCAACTGCGGTTTGAAGGAGGGCTGGTGGATGGAGCTCGCGGATGGTTCTGGACTCATGCTGGCGGCACTGATGCTCGCTTTGAGTTACCCTCAAAGGATCGCGACTTGCATCATACGTTCTCGTATTGCCGGTGATATCGGGGCGCCAGCGCTGATCCTACCGACTTCCGGTTCCAGAGTTCGTGCCTGGCGGAACACAGACGTCACCCACGAGGAGCTCCTCGACCTTCGAGGCGAAGGGGCCGTGCAACGGCTAGGGAATTGTTCATGGAGGACCCTGCAGGAGATTCTGAGGGTGAGGGTGTGGGTCCAGGCGAACCCGAAGCGCCCGAAACACGAGCTCCTCCTCCCAGCCTTCCTTTAGATTCCCAAGGCGAGCGGAGGGAGCCTGCTGAGTTAACCCGGGTGAGCAAGCGCCTGGAGCAAGCCCGTAGTGCGATTGCTGGGCATATGGGAGCGCCCCTGTTATCTCCGAGTAGTTCGTTGCTCTCAAAACGGCAGCGAGAAGCGGCGGAGAGCTCTAGAGTGGAAGTGGCCAAGAGGGCCCGTGGCGAAGAGACTACGGTGACCACCAGAGCGGCGGCCGATCGGGCAGCTACCGCCTCTGGGGCGGAAATAGCTCGACCTGCTCCTTCTGTTGCGCCGCAAGTGGCTCCGGCGATTCCGAAGGATACGTTTCCTTCCTCGGGAGTGGAGTCACAGGCGGGGGCCTTGACGACTCCTGCATCTGCACCAAGAGGTAATCTTTCGGTGCAATGCTTCTGTGTAAGAAGTTGGATTCGCATCCTCTGACCGTTCACATTGAATTCATGTAGGTGCAGTCGAGGAAGCGATCCCCATCCCTTCTGACGAAGAGGAGGGGAGTGGAGATGAAAGAGAACCAGGGGGTTCGAGTAAGTATGAGTTTCAATGCTGTTGACCCTTCTGGGCTAAGGGGGTACTGATTGTCATCATTACATTTTTTTTTTGTATTCGCAGTTGGCCCCTCTCGTGGAGTAACTGGTAAGGAGGACCCTCCTTCTTGGGGGAGTCATTCGGGCGAATCTGAGACAGACGACAACGTCTCGATTCACGAGGCTCTATCGAGCGAAGAGGAAGTATCGACTCCTGTGGGTCAACAAGAGGGAACCTCCGCTTTCGCGGGGACGTCGGTCGGGGGTGAACGCTCAGTGCGAGAGTCTCCCGTTCAAGGGGGAACTCCCGCCGGACTAATGGTCAGCTCCTCACCTGTGGTGGCTTGCGACTCTGTTACTGCCGTTCTGGCGGTGCCAGCCATTGTTCCGGCTCCGGCAGCGCCAGTCGCCATTCCTGCGATTGTGACCACCGGTGCTCCGATCGCGGCTTCGTCCTCTGTTGAAGAGGCCGCCCTCTCTCCTATGGAATGCTGGCGAAAGAGGCAGGTGGAGCGAGCTGTGGCCAATTTCGAAGACACTCTGGCTCACTGCACTCGCCAGGTCTTGGAGGGGAATTGTCCCTTCGAGGAATTCAAGGAAGTCCTTGAGGACGATGCGTCCTTCTTGCGTAAGAGGCTCGGCGCTGCTGCAGCGAGACCCTATTTTCAGCGCTTGAACAAAGTGGAGGTGGCGGTTCAGCAGCTGCTCACTCTTCGTGCGGAGAGCTCCAATCTCCTTGATATCGCCTCTCGCGAAGTTCGAGTAACCCTAGCAGATCGGGATCGCCGCCTGGATGAGAATCTGACGCTGGAGTTAAAGTTGTCAGCGGAGTTGGAGCGGGCCAAAGCCGAGGATGCACGGGTGGCTCGCGAGCAAGAGACGGTTGATAGTCGGTTCTCCCGAATTTCCTTTGAAGTGGAGAGGCTGAAACGGGTCATAGCTGACGCGCAGGCTTCTCTGGCTGTTCAAGGGAAGGCCCTTGATCAGGTGGCAAAGGAGCTGGAGGATGTTGAGTCCCGCCGGCAATTGACCACCGACACTGTTGGGGAGAAGTATCGAGCTCTCAAGGATGTCAAGGATGTCATTCAAAACCTGGTCTCATGCACAGAGGAAGAGATCCGTGGAGAGATCTTAAGGAGGCTTGAGCTCAGCCACGCCGAAAAGATTCGTGAGGCGGAACTGCGAGTGAAATCTTTGTAATTCGCCTTTAGTTTTTTTTTTTTTTTTTTTGTAATAGGACTCCCTTTTCGTGAATGAAATTATCCTTTTGCTTCTGGCGATTACGACTTGTGTGCATACTATATTTAGTATAGTTATTTTAATGCACCAGTTGACGTCCAGTTGAGGGAAATTTCCCTTGGCGGATTTCAGTCATGGGCCTGCTTTGCCAGTAGGCGAATTTTACCCATGGGCGAATTCGCAATTGTCACCTCAACGGCGAATTTAATTTGCAGGGGGAAAGCTCCGCTTTAGACGGGTCGCGTGTCCACCCACGTGCATTGTCAGTTACGGAGACGTGGGCACGCCGTCTTGCCTTAATTGCGGTGCGATGGGTCTCTTCGTCCTTCGCGCCCGATCTGGACCGTTGGTTAGAGATCGTGCCCCGAAACTGCCAAATCTCTACCGCTCGCACGGGATATTCGGCTCCCTCTTCAACTGTTCGGGACCGAAGGGTCCAATCGAACTGCACGTAACCGCCTGGGATTGGATTATTTTAACACCCTTTTCTTCGCCAAGAAGGATTAGAGCTTCTTCGTCGTTTGTTTCAGAGAAGACCCGAACTACTCTTACATCTCCCGATGGCACCGAAGGTGAAGAGGGTTACCTCGAAGAAGAGGACGAGGGCGTCCACTTCGAGCGTTGCAGGAGCTGCTGCTGCCGAAGGTACGCCTTCAACCCTATCCCCATTGGGTCGTAGATAGGTTTTTATCGCCTGAATTCCTCTTTTCATGTTTTCGTTGTGCTTCAAAGCCCCTGGTAGGGCGCCGCTTCCTGAGGAGCATGAGGCCGAGCCCATCTTGATATCCGATGACGAACCTGAGAACCCGGAGGCTCCTCCTGCCCACGGTCCTGTTCCGCAACCAGGAGCGGAACCGTGTCTCGAGGTTCCCCCAATTGCTACGCTCGCCCCCGGTCAAGAGCCTACTCCCTTTGACCCCTCGCGCTGGCAGGTCCACGTCGAGGAGTTTGAAAACGCCGTGAGACAGGTAATTTCTCTTGTCAATCTTGGCCTGGGTAGCTTTGCCAGTTTCAAGCAATCTCTCCTGGACCGTGCGGTAGACATCCGACGATCCGGCGAGAATCGGCTTTTCACCCGTTGTATGCGAGAACTTCGTCTTCTGGAGTCGCGTATGACAGGGCTAGAGGCATTGCTGCGGGAGGGCCCGGACGTGGAGTCTTGTCTGGTCCACCTCCGACGTTTGGAAGCTCAGGAACAGGAGGCCCGTTCCAAAGAAATTGCTGATTCGGAGTCTATCGTTGATTTCTGGGTGAGTCAACAACAACAGTTAGGGGACCAAGTCGTTGACCTCAATCACACCATGGCTCGTCTGAGAGCCGAATTGAGGCAAGCGGAGACGAATTGGAAGGGGCTTCAATCCGATGTCGTCAAGGCTGGCAAGAAGGCTGAGGAAGAAGCCCAACGTCTTCGGGCTTTGCGTGAAAAGGACGCTGCTGCCAGGTCGAGCTTTGAGGAACGAATCAGGAAAACAGCCGAAGACAAGGCTCGGGAGGACCACGCGAGGAAGGTGGACCTGGTCAAGGAGGAGATCTCCACTTTTAGCGTGTTTGATTGAAATTTCTGCTATGTATTCCTGTTTAAGATACTCTGTTTATCTGTCTTGCTTTTGAAACTATGTCATGACTCGTGAAGTCATGATTTTGTTTAGATGTATTATCTTAAACACTGGGTGCATGTTTTGCCTTTTTGAACGAAATACTATGCCTTTCGCTATTTGCAAAAAACATAACTTTGTTCAAATGTACTGTCTAGAAGCATTTGGTGTAGTTTGTGTTCTTCCTCGTTATGTTCCTTTTGGATACAACCCCTTTAACACTCCTTCGGCACGGCCATCAGCAATTTCAGATAGTACCCCCTTCGGGCGAAAGCTTGGTTCGAGTATTTATTGGCGAATTCGCCGAGAGAGTCGTATTAAACCGCCGGTGGGTTCGCTGTGGGGATTAACCTCGACTGCTGGCGAATTCGAACCGTGGGCGAATCTCTGGTGGTGACGGATTCGTTTAAAAGCGAGGTTCGGTTGTGGCGAATCTTGCCCAATTGCTGACGAATTTATGCTACAGGCGAAATCCGTATGGTTTGAGTTGGAGTCGAAAACCACATTTAATTGACGGCGGATTTGAACCGCGGGCAACACTCGCATGATGGCGAGTTCGTCTAAAGGCCCGATATCTGACTGTTGGCGAAGCTTACGCCACGCGTCGGTCGGCGGACCCGAGTGCTCGCCAACCGAGACCGTACAGGCGCATTTAACGCTCATTTATTGGTGAAGTGACTGATCGTTCTGCCTCCCGCTTAATCCGATCGGTCGATTTGGTGTTTCGAGAGTAGCCTTCAATGGCGCTGAGTTCGAAGCGTCGCAGAGCGTTCGGACCGCTTGATGGCTTGGGGTAATGAATCCCAACCGTTGGATCTCTTGGTATATACTTCCGCACTTGCCATCCTTTGGCCAAGTCTTGACTGCTTCGAGCGAAATCTGCCAGAAAAGAAAAGAAAACCTCTCCCCTTCATGGCCTCCTCTCCCGATCATAGTGACGGCGAAGGTGTCGGCTCCTCTGCCACCGTTGTGAACGTTGGCGCTCCCCCTGCCGCCCCGGTGAGCCCGGTCCAAGAATACCCCATTCCGGACCCTGTGGCTCACCCCGCTTTCGTGCCGCTCAAAGAATTGGTGGATTTGGTGCACAGGTGTGCCCTAGCCGTCAGCATGGGAGGCGAGCGATACTACGATTCGCTCCCCCTGGTAGAGAGGCGTCTGGAGGCGGTCCGCCGTGCGGGCGATGACTCGCTCACACAGCGATGTGAGCGAGAGCTCGAGCTCGTGGAGGGGTGGAAGTACCGCCTCGAGGAACTGGCTCACGAAGATCTTTCCAATGAGTCGCCGCTTCCTCCGCTGCACTTCCTGCTTGGGCGCAACGAGCGGGCGAAGTGTATCCAGGCGAAGGAGGCTGAACTCAGACGTCTGAGAAAGCGGCACCAAACGGTAACGGACCGGATGGACGCTTACTTGGACCGGGCTTTCCACGGGGATGCCGGCACTCTTCGTGGCGAAGCGAAGCTGCAGGAGCGTTCGCGCGAGTTGGGGAGGCTCGGCGAGGCTGCCAGGAAGGTTGAGAGGGCACTGGAGCTCCTTCGCAAGGAGGAAGAGGACAGCCAGGCGGCCCTAGCCAGGCGGCAGCAGGAACGAAAGGAGAAGGCGAAGATCAGTCGTGCGGCGGAGCGAGCCGCGATCAAAGCTAAGATCGGCTCCTTCAGTCTACTAAAGTTCTTGTGATGGCCCCCGCTCCCTTCTCTTTCCCCTTTTTTTTTTGTCATTTGTCAACTCAGTTGGTGCTCCAAGCACCACAACTTGAAAAACTTATGCTTGTAAACTTTGGCCTGTAATGGCCTTAAGCCTTTGTTTATTGCTGTTTCGTATGCACAGTTTCCTTTTCTTTTCGTTTGTGTTGTTCTGGTATTTGAGTTGAACTTGGTGAGCTTCTGACCGTTCTGTTCTGAACTTAGTCATTTCGGACTCTCGTTCTACTCTCGGTCGCTCACAGCGTGGGATCGGGTTGATCCCGATTTCCGCGTTGTAGCTCCAGTGAGATCGAGAGAGTAACGCTCGGCTTGCAGTAGGGAACAGCCGTTCGCTGCTGCGGTCGAGTGGAGGACTCAATTTCGACTTGCCACTCGGCAAGCTGTCGCTTGAGGATTTGGCAGAGTTGTTGTCTGCCGAACTGCTCTTGACAGTGGTCGTCGTCTGAATAGGCGGCGACAGATGATAATCGAATCGTCAGAGGTGTAGGAATGTGACGCTCGATTCTTGTAGGGACCCTCGCGTGGTAGGCCGCTACCCATCAGTTACCCTAAGGGGATGTTAGGATAGCTGGAATAGGCCGAATAGTTCAGGGACGTAGGAGTGTGACTATTTGACAGAAGTAATAACACGTCGCGTGGTAGGCTATTACTCAGGCTATGTTATTCGCTGGAATAACGGCGCCAACCATCAGAGGTGATCATTAACCTGATGGGGGTTTTGTCACGATGGGAGTGACTGTGGGGGAACTTACCACTCTTATGGAGGGGATCGGTAAGTAGATTGTGTCAGAGGTTTAATGTTAACGTGACAGAGAATGTCGTGATTGGAACGACTTTGAGGACCCACCATCCCTTGGAAGAGGATTGGAGAGTTGATTTTGTCAGAGGTTTAATGTTAACATGACAGGGAATGTCGTGATTGGAACGACTTTGAGGATTCGCCATCTCGCTGGAGAGGGAAGGCGAATTGAAGGGGTTTGTCGTGGCATGGACGACTTTAGTGGATCCGCCATCCCGTGGGGTGAGATAAGCGAATGGATTCCGCCAGAAGCTTTCGCCAGAGCGGGTAGAGTAGGGACAGTTTAACCTCATATACCAGTTGGAGGGTTTGAGAACCAGTTTATACTCATGTACTTGTGGGAGTTTGTGAAGAAGAACTAAGGGTAGTACTTCTTCAAGTATTTGCCGTTGATAGGCATCATGATCTTGTCGCCATTGGGCTTGACGAGGCGATAGGCGCCATATGAATAGGCTGTTTCTATTACGAATGGCCCTTCCCACTTGGATTGGAATTTACCCTTCTTCTTGGAGGTGAGAATCATTGGTCGGCGAACAGCTAACACCAGCTCTCCTTCCTTGAAGGCTCGGCGCCTGACTTTTTTGTCGAAAGCCTTAGCCATCCGCGCTTGATAGAACTCAATGTGCTGTTGAGCTTCTAATCGTTTGTCGTCCAACGCCTCGAGCTCGGTGAGTCGTTGTCGGTGGTTGTCTTCCACCGTCATCCCTGCTGCCAAGGCGACGCGGAGAGATGGAATTTGGATTTCTAATGGTAATATGGCCTCACAGCCGTATACCAATGAATAGGGCGTGTGGCCAGTCGGTGTGCGAACCGTTGTGCGATACGCCCACAAGCTTTCGCCAAGTTTCTCGTTCCAGTCACGTTTGCTGGTTGAGGTCAACTTGGTTAAAATCTTGATGATTGTTTTGTTGAAGGCCTCGGCCAAGCCATTTGCTGATGGGTTGTAGGCCGTGGAGGAGAGGTTCTGCATTCGGAACTTGTCGCAGAATCTGGTGAATGCATGACTGACAAACTGGGTACCATTGTTATGAATGATACGTCGTGGCACGCCATACCGGTAAATGACGTGGTGTTTGATGAACTTAATTACGTCGTTGGTCTTGACTTCTCTCAAGGGGACCGTTTCGGCCCATTTAGAGAAGTAGTCGGTGATCGCGAGAATGAAGCGATGACCTTTCGCCGATGGTGGGGATATTGGTCCGACTATGTCCATCCCCCACGCCTCGAAGGGCCACGAAGCCTTTGTTGGGTGC
>BQKN01065511.1:0-10794 GCA_022839385.1 Asparagus kiusianus
ATCATCAAAATACAAGAGATATTGTAACATCAACCATGTTCCCAACAGCTCTGGTCCTAACTATTTGAAGGTTTGACCAAGCGGGCTGTGATGCAGCCCCACCTGAAATGCTAGTCTCGCCTAGTTTGAGCGGTTCGCCTGTACTGGGGACCCGGCCCGAGAAGTGGAATTCGCTTAAACTGTTAAGCTCGCCTGTACTGGGAACTTGGCCCCAGAAATGGAAGCGTAGGGCATAGTTTAACCTCTTTTACCAGTTGGAGGATGTAAGGACCAGTTTAGACTCATGCACTCATGGGAGTTTGGGAAGAAGAACTAAGGGTAGTACTTCTTCAGATATTTGTCGTTGATGGGCATCATGATTTTATCGCCATTCGGCTTGACGAGGCGATAAGCTCCATTCGAATAGACTGTCTCTATCACGAATGGTCCTTCCCATTTGGGCTAAAATTTGCCTTTCTTCTTAGAAGTGAGGATCATCGGTCGGCGAACGGCCAGTACCAGCTCTCCCTCCTTGAAGGCTCGGCGCTTGACTTTCTTATCGAAAGCCTTGGCCATTCGGGCTTAATAGAACTCAATGTGTTATTGAGCTTCTAGTCGCTTGTCGTCCAACGCTTCGAGCTCCGCGGGTCGTCGTTGGTGATTATCTTCCACCGTCATCCCTGCTGCTAGGGCGACTCGGAGGGATGGGATCTGAATCTCTAAAGGCAACACGGCTTCACAACCGTATACCAATGAATAGGGCGTGTTGCCAGTCGGTATGCGAACCGTTGTGCGATACGCCCATAAGCTTTCGCCTAGCTTTTCATTCCAATCGTGTTTGCTAGTGGAAGTTAGCTTGGTCAAGATCTTGATGATCGTTTTGTTGAAGGCTTCGGCCAAACCATTCGCCGAAGGGTTGTAGACCGTGGATGACAGGTTTTGTATTCGGAACTTGTCACAAAACCTGGTGAACGCGTGGCTGACGAACTGCGTACCGTTATCATGAATGATGGGTCGGGGCACGCCGTATCGGTATATGACATGGTGCTTGATGAATTTGATCACGTCATTGGTCTTGACTTCTCTTAAGGGGACGGCCTCGGCCCACTTAGAGAAGTAGTCGGTGATCGCCAGGATGAAGCGATGGCCTTTCGCCGATGGCGGGGATATTGGTCCGACTATGTCCATTCCCCATGCTTCGAAGAGCCACGATGCTTTCGTCGGGTGCAGATCTTCAGGAGGTTGGTGTATATAGTTGGCGTGGATTTGGCATTCGTAGCAGCGCTTCGCATAAGCGACCGCGTCGCTAACCATTCCAGGCCAAAAGTAGCCTATCCTCCGCAGACGATCCCAAAGCTTAGGTCCCGGCTGATGAGCTCCGTAAGTGCCGTCATGAGCCTCGCGTAGGGCCTCTTGTGCCTCTACCTTTTAAAGACATCGAAGCAACAGGCCGTCATATGACCTCCGATATAGCGTCTTGGTGGTCGAATCATAGTAGAACCTCGAGGCACGTCGTCGGATAGAATCTCGCTCGTTTGCGTCCTCGGGCAATATGTCGTACAGAACGTAATCGATGATCGGGAGACGCCAATCCTCCTGATCGGGCTGATCCGGGGTTTGATGGGTGGCGTTCGCCTCTGGGACGTCTTTTAGTTGAAAGAGTCTTCGGCTGGCGACTGTGACACGTTGGGTCGTTCCTAAGGGCTAGGCCAAATTAGCCGCCAAGGACGCAAGGGCATCCGCATGTGTGTTTTTGGAACGGAGCACATGCTCAATGCGGAAACTCTCGAATGACCCCACTAGTTTGATAGCCGCTTTGTGGAGCGGGATGAGATCGTCGTTCCTGACTTCATATTCGCCAGTCATTTGCTTAACGATGAGTTGTGAGTCGCCGTAAGCTTCCAGATGCTTTATCCCTAACTCTTTGGCCAACTCAAGACCTATGAGCAACGCGTTGTATTCAGCCACGTTGTTGGTGCATGGTTCTGTTAAAGAAAAGGCTCGGGCAACACGTAGCCATGCGGGGAGGTGAGGACCACCCCTACTCCCACAACAATAGAGCCGCTTATGCTTGCACGGGACGCGCCGTCGAAGAACATCTGCCACCCCTCCAGTGATGAGGTCACATTAGCTTCGGGGGGTCCATCTGGCAGATCTTCAAATAGGTCGGTCTTCGCCCCCAGCGGGTGACTAGCCATGAGATCGCAGATGGCCTGTCCCTTGACTGATTTCTGTGGCATGAAGTGGATGTCATACTGAGAGAGCAGGAGTTCCCACCTGGCTAGACGCCAGTTCAGCGCTGCAGGTTGTGTCATGAAGACCCGGATGGGGTTCATCCGGGAGATGACATGAATTGTTTGGCCGACAAGGTAGTGCCGCATCTTTTAGATGGCAAACACTAAGGCCAGGCACTCCTTTTCGATCATCGGGTACCGCTGTTCGGCGCCTTGCAAGGTTCTGCTCAAGTAATAGATGCCTTGCTCGTGGCCCGCATCGTCGTTTTGTGCCAAGAGGGCGCCGAGAGAATGTTCCATGGCCCGTATATATATGAGGAATAGCCTCCCTGAGATTAGCGCCGCAAGGACAGGCGGGTTCAAGAGATAAGTCTTGATTTCCTCGAAGGCCTTTTGGCACGGTTCGTCCCACACGAAGGAAGTACCTTTCTTCATTAACTTGGAGAAGGGTTAACATTTGCCCGAAAGATTTGAGATGAACCTTCGGATGTAAGCCAATCGTCCCTGAAGGCCTCTTAACTCTTTAAGATTTCGGGGCAGTTGAAGCTCTTGAATAGCTCGCACCTTGTCTGGGTCGATTCAGATTCCTCTCGTCGTGACGACGAACCCGAGGAACTTGCCGTTAGACATCCCTAAGAATGACTTAGTAGGATTCATCTTGAGTTGATGAGTCCTCATAAGTTCGAACATCACCCTCAAGTCTTGGAGGTGGTCCTCCTTACGGCGACTCTTCACGACCAGATCGTCTACGTAGCATTCGACCGTCTTCCGCAGATGATCTCGAAAGATCGTACTCATGGCATGTTGATAGGTTGCGCCGGCGTTCTTGAGTCCGAAGGGCATAACGGTGTAGCAGTACACCCCCATAGGAGTTCTGAACGAAGTGTGTTTCTCGTCCTCGGGGTACATTTTGATTTGATTGTACCCCGAAAAACCGTCCATGAAGGACATCCTCTCGAATCCGCACGTGTTGTCAATGATGACATCCGTGATGGGCAGGGGAAATTCGTCTTTAGGGCACGCAGCGTTGAGGTCCCTAAAGTCGATGCAGATGCGGATTTTACTGTTTTTCTTCAAGACCGGAATAATATTTGCCACCCAGTTGGGGTGTTGTTCTTCCCTGATGAAACCGGATTCAATCAGTTTCTTTACTTCGGCCTCTATTGCCTCCATGATCTGAGGGCGAAACCGCCTCTGCTGTTGCTTGACTGGTTTGGCGTCTGAGCCGATGTTAAGGCGATGCATAGCGACCCGCGGATCCAGGCCGGGCATGTCCTCATAATTCCACGCGAAGACGTCAATATACTCCCGTATGAGGGCGATGAGATCTTCTTTCTCCTGGGGAGGCAAACTATCACTGATGAATATGGGCTTGGGATTCGCCTCACTACCCATGTTCACTTGGAGGATCTCGTCCTCAGTTGGCGGTTTACGTTGCTCAAAGCGATTGTTCCACTGGGCATTAACATGGCGATCCCATGTCTCGTCATAGAGTGGAAGTTGTTCATCCGCCGCCATTTCGGCGGGATCCATTGTAGCCATGTTGACTGTGAGGTTATCGAACAGATCCCTTACACTGACATCCGAGTCCCATGTCGAGGTTGTTGACGATTGATCCCCTGAACATGCATAGTCGGAATCTTCGTTGACGTAAAAACACAAATCCGACGAGGAGGAGGAGTAGCCTAAGCCTCTCCTAGTCCTGTTGAAGTAATTTGAGGGTTTCCCTTTAGGTACGTAAGCGGGTCGGATGACCGTCTTGCGTCCTCGGCCGTAATTCAGACCCTCTAAACGAGTGAGGTCATACCCCATGTCGCTCATCATGCATTTCGCAATTCGACTGTATTGCGAAAACTGGGGCGCTGGGTCTTCGTCTTCAGACTCGTCCCATAGCGTGCGCAGGGGATGATCAATTCGACCGAAGATAATATCTTTTCGATAATTATTCCGGGCTGGCACGATGAACACAGCTTGTGATGACTTGATCGGCTGTGCTTTGGCGACGTATGACGAGCATACTGGCAAGTGCAGGGATGGATCACTGTAGAGTTCTGACCATGGGTCGTTGGGCGCATCATCCTCGGATCTGGAGCAAGACGACAAATAAGCAAAGTCGGATTTCTCATTCATGATAATTTCCTCTGCCTGAACAGCATTGGTTACATTATGACTCTCGTAACCGATTACAATTGACTCGAAGTCGTTCAGGATTAGACTGTTGCCGTACTCCGGCTCGCTGTCTGCCTCGTTGCCACTCTCCAGCTCCTCTGCTGGTGGCTCGTCGGGGTCTTGATATAGCAGAGAATCCGTGAAGTAGTTTTCGACGCCTTTGAAGGGGTGCTTGTCGGCCACTACCGTCTTTACTCGCTCGTAATCATCCACGTACTTCAGGCATTGGTGAAGGGTGGATGGGACTATTCGGTTGCCATGGATCCACGGGCGTCCTAAGAGCACGTTGTAGGAGGGCTCAGCATCGATGACGTAGCAGGTCACCTCCGTCTTCATGTCGCCTATTCGACATTTCAGGCAGATCTTGCCCAACGGCCGTGTCCCCGTGGCGTTAAAGCCAAAAATGGTTGTGGTGGTCGAGGACAGACGTTTTGGCGGTATCCCTAGGTGTTTGATCAACTTCAGGGGCACGATGCTTAGCGCAGAGCCCGGGTCGACCTGAATTCGATCCACTTTCGACGAACAGACGTATCCCGTGAAGTACAGAGGCCGATCATGGGATGTGCTCTTGATGAGCATGTCCTCAGGAGTGAAAGGGATGCACGGGACCCGTCTCTCAGAGACTTGGCAACAAACCGCACATTCTTGTTCTGACTCTGTTTCCTTTGAGAAATGAGTGGAGAATGCCTCTGAGTCGGCCAATGCCTCTTGCAGGGCCTCCCGTGTAGACCTGGATAATCGGAGGAGGTCGTACATGGTAATTCGCGCAGGGATGCTTTTTAGCTGCGCGAGCACGTTGAACCGGAAAGGTTGGCGGCTTGAGCTTGGTCCGTCTGGATTGGGAGGGGTCGTCGCGGCCGGCCTCACAGGAGGTCCCGCCGGATTCTCCGCCCTCGTGGGATATTCCTTCGCGAATTCCTTCCCCGCTCTCATGGCGAAGACGTTGGTGTCTTCCTCAGAATCGGTCAGGGCGGTTATTGCTGCGTTGTCTCTATCTGGGATGGCAGAGATAACGTTGCAATGTTTTCCCTTAGTCCCTTTCGTGGGCTTTGTAGTCCATTGTTCGTCGTTGACGAAGTCCGGATGGACCCACATCACCTGTCCCGACGGCAGAACCTGCGGAGCTAAGCCTTTCTCACGCTGGTTGTGAGGGTCGTCGTTGGTGATCTTCAAGACGGCCTTGGGAATAGGAATTACTCCTGCAGGAGCTTGGACCTCTGGGAGATTTGTTCCAAAGCTTAAGGTGATCATGTTCGTGGTCACCTGCTTTTGGACCTTCTCCTTTTTTAAGACCCCCGCGTCGTAGAGGGCTTGGAGCTTATCCTTGAGGACGTAACACTTGGTCGTGTGGTGGCCCAAGAATCTGTGGTAGGCACAGTAACTCGGATCATTGGTTTTGTCCACCTCCTCAGGTTTCGCGGCTTCTGGCAATTTAATTCGCCCGCTCTTGGGCAGAGTGTCGAACGTCGCCACGACCTGATCCTCTTTGAAGTCGTATTGCCGCGGGGGGCGTTGCTCAAATTGTCTAAGCTTTGGCTTCTGAGCAGCCTTCGGCGCCGGGGCAGAGTCAACGGCCATAATCTCCTTTCCTCTGGACCGAGGGGGATTCTTTGGCGTGGCTGGTTCTGCAGCCCCTTTCTTGGGCTGCGGCTCTTCGGCCTCGAGCCTCTTGATCATGTTTTCTACTTGCTCGCCTTGACGAACAAGCTCTTTCCATGTCCGAGTTTCCACCGCGCCCACCTTGGATAGGATGTGGATCGAGAGATTATTACGACACATCTCCATTAGCGTGGATTCGGAAACTTGGTCCCGACAGTGGACAGATCGGTTGCGGAACCTCTTCACGAAGTCGTTGACTGACTCCGACTTTCGTTGCTTTTCGGCGAGGAGGGTGGCCATTGACACCTCGGTGTCGTCGTCGAAGAAGCGGGCGAGGAAGAGCCTTTCAAGATCAGCCCACGACTTAATAGAGCCGGGTTCTAGTTTGCGGAACCATTCAAAGGCCACTCCCTTGAGGGTTCCTATGAATAGCCGAGTGAGAATGGCGTCGTTCCCCGTGAGGAATCCGGTCTGTGCCATGAAGTAGTAAATATGTTACGAGGGCGAGCCCTTGCCGTCAAACTGCACCAAGCTAATTGGCTTGAACTTCGCCGGGTAGGGGACCGTATCCCATTCGATAGGGTAGGGTCGGACTACCCCCAGCTTGTTCATGTTCTGCTAAAGCTTGAGTGCGTTAAGTTGCATTTGGAACTCGTCGAGCCTTTTGTCGCGGGTGCTACCCCCTGTATGCGACGTTCCCAGCGACGTCTTGGAATAGTAATCGGATTGTGGATTACTACTATCTTCCATCTCATTCGTTGGATGGTAAGGAGGTACCCACTCTTTATCTCCTGTTCGCCTGGGTAAGGGACGTTGGGTTCTCTTCTTCTTCTTCTTCTTGTTCAGAAGTTGTTCCATCATCTCCCATAGGGAATCTATGGTCGCCTGTTGCTCTTCGAGCTTCTGGGCGACCGTCTGGTCATGGGTGAGTTCAGTCATGTGCACCCGTGCCATCGTGTCCTTACTTGAGTGCGAGGTATGAGACGTGGCCGCCGCCGAGTGACCCTCGTCTTCACCGCAGGAGGGGGGCTAAGGCGGAGTAATCGAACCTGATGCTTGTCCCTCTACGACTATGGGTACGCTGGTATATACCCTCTTGCCGGTGTCAGGGGAACCGAGGGTTAGGCCTCAGGACGGAGTCCGAATCCGGAGAGTCGGAGAGTACCGCCTTACCCTTGTCCATCATGTTGATTGTAGCGGACGGGAGTTCTAGGTCGTCGGCAGCGCGTCCTCTTTGGTGACGACTCTTTCGGCGGGAGGGCTTCGGTCGAGAAGGTTGTTGAGAAAGTCTCTCAAACACCGAAGGCTTTGCCATTCCTATGCATTGGCAGTTGGCGAGTACCGTGTGGATGAGGCTTTCGCAATGGCACTGAGGACTCGCCTCATGTATGGTGCGCTTGCGAGTTAAGTATTCTCGGAGATCTTTTGCGGATGGTTGGTGACAACCCCCAGCATCGGAAGGACCGCTTGGGTGAGTGCACGAGAGATCTTTGGATGTGTTCTCTGGTGCACGCTGTTTGGAACGCTGTGGTGCTGGAGTTAGGCGATCTCACCTTGGCGGACGAGTCTTCGCGTTTGGGTGAACTCCAACGCGTAGGCGAGTTTCAACCCTTCGTTTGAACGAGCGAGTTTGCGATGTGTCGCCTATTTCCTTGCCTTTGCGTTTATCCGCCAAAGGGTTATGGCGAGGCTCGCCAGCCTTCGGGGATTCGCCTATTCTGGGAGGCTCGCTCGCTTGGGGTGGTTTATTCGTGTTAGGGATATGACCTGAGAAGCGAAGTCCATCTGAGCGGGTGGCCCCGTCCTTCTTGGTTGGCGCTCCTGATTTGGAGGGCCTCCCGATGTCAGGTAAGTTGCCCTCTCATCTGACGCTTCTCGGGCCTGTATGGTAATTCGGGACATTGTGTGAAGAGGAGGTTTTGGCTTCCTGCCCGACAAGCGTCTGCCATCGTTGTTGGCTAGCTCTTCCGGCGGAGAGAGCATCTGCGCGGGTTGTGGCAGCGTAGTCTGTGTCGGGATGAACCGGTGTTCCCTCCGGGACAAATATCTACGGGGGCCGTTTGGCGACCCATCTGGCAGATCCTTGTCCCTTGCTTTCGATCTGGGGCTTGGCCTTGATCGATTCTAAGGGGGCGGGTTCCCCTGACGAGACACGGTTGGGACCCTCAGGTGCGGAGGCTTTAGCCGTTAGAGGTCGGCCTCGGCGCACGACTCTGTGGCGCTAGCGAGACGCATCGCCACCGGAGGAGGAAGAAGACAAGTACTCTTCGTACTTGGCTTGGTCGAACTCGATCTCTACAGACTCCACAGTCATCCCAACAGCGACTTCGTCGAACTGAGCCACCACCATTTCGTTTGAAGAAACAGCTTCTCCCACTGTGGTCGCCATCTTCTGTAGGTGTAAATTTTGATCTCCCGAAAACAGGGAACTTTGTTTGTATTGATAAGAAAGCTTATTACAAACTAATAATCAAATGTTTACGACAGAAGCAGAGGGAATGCCCTCTTTGTTTAGTGTGGGGACTTTTGGTGGCTACAGGATGCTTCGCTCGATGCTCGTGTCGAGTCTGCTTCCCTTGGATGATCCGACCGAGGTCGCTGAGGAGATTTAGTACATAGTAGAAGCTCGAGTCGATAGAGTTCGGATCTCCTAGTTCGTTAGCGATCGGGGATCGGAACCAGGAAATAGTGCTGCAATGCAAGGATCTTGCAAAGAGCTCGGTCTCGATTGCTCAAAGTTCTTCTTGACCTCCCTTTGATCAATTGATCCTCCTTTTTTCAATCCGCTCTCCCCTAAGATTGCTGAAAGAAGCCCTTAAATAGGAGAGAGACAACTTGACTACTCCTTGACTTATGGGATGTGACCATACACGAGTGGTCATTCGAAGGGCTGTACCTTTGCATTATGTCACGTAGGAGTAGGAAGGCCCCTCCTCGTATGCGTGACAACGGCTGTCGGATACTCGAGTGAATCTGACCAACCACCGAGCGCCGGCGGTACTTGCCCTCCGCTTGGACAACTGAGGTGAGTCGTATTTATGAGGGCGCAGGCTGCTTTGACACCTGTCCGTTCACTTTGTACTGTGGGCGGTTATTCGGCGGGCCTGGAGTGCCGTGTCTTCTCTCCTTAGGTCGAGAGAGGTGGGAAGGCATGTCCCTGGCACTCGAGTGGGTTTGGACAGCTCATCGAATGCTGGCGGACTCGTCTCTTGACTCAGATAGCTGAGGTGAGCTGCATTTATGAATGTTCAGGTCGACTCGACACCTGCCCAATCCTTCGTACTGTAAGCGGCCTGCTTGACGGTCCTGGAGTACTGTGCCTTCTCCCTTCGGGTCGAGAGAGGTGGGAAAGCCCATCTTAGCACGTGGGGTAGCAGACGTCTGGCCATATTAGCGGTCTTGAGGTTTGCTGGCGGATTCGAATGCAGACTCGGTCTAGCGAGTTGTGACAAAAGGTGAATTCGCGTGGCTTTGGACGACTTCCCTTTACAGGCGGATTTCTTGCGAGTCCACGGAGGTATTTTTTACCGTCTACATCATTTGCTTTGGCAGTCCACGGAGGTATTTTTTACCGTCTACAGTCCCGAGATTGGCGTTTTCCTATCATTGACTACGTCCAATATGGTATTTTACCAGAGGATGTAAAAGAAAGGGAATCAATCCGCCGAAGAGCACCAAGATTCTTCTATAATACCGAGACCCATACATTATACCGTCGAGGGTACGATGGTTTGTTACTCCGATGCCTTTCAAAAAAAGAAGCAGAAGAAGTTCTTAAGGAAGCACACAAAGGAGAATGTGGTGTGCATCAGCCCGGTCCCAAACTATATGATCGCATCAGGAGAATGGGATATTTTTGGCCAACAATGGTTCATGATGCAATCGAATACGCCCGAGAATGTCATACCTGTCAAGTACATGCAAATTATATGCACCAACCACCGGAGCGTTTACACACGTCAACCACATCTTGGCCGTTCGAGACATAGGGTATGGACATTATCGGTCCTATTTTTCCCCCTTCAGTCAAAGGTGATCGATTCATTCTCGCAATCACGGATTACTTTTCAAAGTGGGCTGAAGCGATTCCGCTTAGAGATGTGAAGACGAACAACGTCATCAATTTCATCAAACATCATGTCATATACCGACACGGCGTGCCAAGACGGATCATTCATGATGTAATAAAATAAAACTACCTAAAGGTCATTTAACACAGAGCCACCGAGCCACCTAGGTGGCTCGGCCATGGCCGAGCCACCACTTGGTGGCTCGGTTTTGGCCGAACCCTCCAGGTGTTTGCTTCTTCATTGATCAAGACCATTGTCTATCCTAAGAGTTTTAATTTTCATTCCCGTTTGGTTTTCAATCATAATTTTTTAGTTTTTAAATTTATCAAAAACTTTAGATTTTTGTTTCATGAGTAAAACCCAAACTTTTCTAGAATAATCATCAATTATGGAAAGAAAATATTGGTTCCCTCCTGTGACGCCCCTGGGTTCACACACGGCTGCAGTCCGAGGTGAAACCATGGATGTCAAACCTGCCATGCACCACACCGTGCAATAACACGTTTCACCATCACAATCACTATCTCTCTAGTGGAGTCAACAATAGGTGTAAGTACAAAGCAAGTAAAAAGTGAATCAACAATACTGGATGAAATGATAGAACATAATACATCTCATCAACGAAATAAACAGAAATACATAGTCAAGTCTGAAATGAAATAAACTGGAGTTCTTACAAGTCTCAAATACAGCAACTCTGAGTAAAGGAAATAAGGCAACACAGTCTTTACAACTTCTAGAAT
>BQKN01065511.1:10804-30359 GCA_022839385.1 Asparagus kiusianus
ATGTATCACATATGAGTTCAATCTATATGAGAGTATACAGCATGCGATTAAACAGAAACACGAAGAAAACAGGAAAATCTCGGATGAGTCGACTCATGCACTCTTATGAGTCGACTCATGCCTCATGGGTCGACTCGTATACTGACGAGTCGACTCAGCAGAAGATAAAAGACAACAGGAACGACTTTGTGAGTCGACTCATGATTAGTCATGAGTCGACTCGACATGATGAGTCGACTCATGATGAGTCGTGAGTCGACTCACGAGCTGAAATCTGCATTTTTCGAACTGAGCTTGTACTACTCGTTCCACATCTTGTTTTTACCGATACACATATGTCTAGCCTTCAATTTTTGGCTATTACACAGAGAGATAATCATACCTAGCATGAGAAACTATCACTTGCATGTTAACCCTAACATTTAACCCCTAAACATGAAGGAAAACATTAAATCATTATAAAAACTCATGTTTTTATTACTTAAACAAAATTCCAGATCTGGGTTTTCATCAAAACTTGTTGGTGGAAGTTTTAAAAATCTGAAACGCGTGATCTTGAACTTTTCACTAGTAAGAACATCCTTTTATATTCGAAAATACATCTTAGGCTCAACAAAATTCGTGAAAAACATTTATGAAAGCATAAAAACAAGGGAGAGGAGTTTGGCGAGATGTCACTCGCCTTAGATGTGGTGGAAGACTATCCTCTTTGCTGAAATCCAAGAGAAATGCTGAAATCCCCCTTGAAACGCCCCCAAGATCACCAAGAATACCTAGGGTTTGAGAGAGAGGAAGAGGGGCTAGGGTTTCTTGGGAGTTCAGATGAGAAATGAGAGTTTTCGGGTGAGGGAAGTATATATAAGTCAATGAAAACCCGACCCGAAACCCAGCAAACCCGACCCGAAAACACCCAGAAAATCGTCGATGAGTCGACTCATGATATGTCATGAGTTGACTCATGAATCATGGGTCGACTCATAAATTATGAGTCGACTCAGCAGAAAGAAAAAGGGAACAGGACTCGATATCATGAGTCGACTTATGACAGGCGTGAGTCGACTCAACCTGATCAGTCGACTCATGATATGTTATGAGTCGACTCATGAACAAAAATCTGCATACTTCGATTTCTTTTGCACACGATTTGTAAACTTGCAACTCATCCTCATACCTGAGGCATATACACATGCTCATAAGCTCAAATATCATTTTCCATGCATGACCTTGCAACAAAGATATTTATGATATATATTAAATATCTTTATTCACTCATATTCATACTTGTAAGTTGTCAAAATCAACGGGGTCTTACACCTCCATACATAGGCACACTAGAGGGACCCCACACATCAGCATGCAAATATTCAAGTACATCATTGCACTTAGACTAATGAGGAAAAGAAGAAATAGGAAAACTAACCCTATGTTGTTTTCCTAGCACACAAGATTCACATAAAGGGATGAGGGATATTTTATCACTACCAAAGTGACCTCCTTTATGCAAAATTTCTAATCATTTATTACTCATGTGACCTAATCTATTATGCCATAAAACAGATTTATCACCTATCACAGAATTAACAGAATCAAGCACAGGTTCAGCATGACAAACATACAAGTTATTTTGTTTTCAGCAGTAAAAATAACAAGAGGCCCTTTCAGAATTTTCATAACCCCTTTACCCTATTTTCCCTACAAACCATCATTTTCTAGAGATGCACAAGAAATCAAGTTATAACGTAAATCAGGAACATGCCTAACATCCTTCAAAGTAAACGCAGAACCAGAAGAAAACCTAATGCATACATCACCAGTTCCTAAAATATTACATTTCTTTTCATTTGCCATTGACACAAAGCCATTCTCTATTTTCTTGTAGTTTAAAAACAAGTTTTTAAAATGGGTCATATGAAAAGTACAACCAGTGTCTACTAACCAATCTGATTTACACAAAGAATCAGATAACATTGAGTTCAAATGTGCATAATCACAAAGATTATTAATCATGAAAATTTCACCCATTTTTCTCTCACAGACAGCCATATTAGCATGATCATTTTGCTTATTTTTCTTAGGCTTAGGACAATCTTTAATAAAGTGACTAGTTTCATGACAATTATAGCATTTTTTAACTTTAAACCTAGGCTTAGATCTACCCCTTCTATTTTCAAATTTTTTCTTACTTGATTCCCTATTACTAGCATTCTTTTGGTTATTAGACCTATTTCTGAGGCCTACCCCTCACATGCATAACCTCACCAGAATATTTCCCCCCCCCCCCCCGCCCAGAATGTTTTAAATCTAATTTCTTACTCTTAAGACCATTGACCACAATGTCAAGGGTAACCTCATCTCTACCATATTTAATAGCAGATTTCATATCACTATATGAGTCAGGAATAGCATTTAGAAGGGAAATAGAAGTATGGTTGTCTATATGTTTATCACCAATTAACTTAATATCTAAAATAAGTTTTGTGAAAATTTCTAGGTTCTCCTTGATGTCCTTAGACATATCCAATCTAAATTTAAAATTTTTTTCAAGTAAAAACATTTTACTAGGCAAAGATGTTTCAGTATGAGTTCTTTAATTTTATCCCAAAGGGTTTTAGCAGATTCCAAAATTCCAACTTTTCTAAGCATAGAGTCAAATAAGTTCAAATAAATTATGGAAGCATTTTCGTTTATTTCAGCCTTTCTTTCTTCAGTGTCAGAAGTCAAATAAGTCTGACCAACAGCCTTAAATGACTTTTGTTGAATTAAAATACATTTTATTTTTTGTTTTCAAATGTTAAAATTAGATTTTCTGTTGAAAGGAACCATACCATATTGAACCATACCATATTGATTAGCAGCAGATATTCTTCACACAGAAAAACAAATAACAACTAGTACGAACAAATCTGATTTCGGTAATTATTCGGCTCAAAATGTGTGAGGCAACTAGCACAAACAAATGAGAAGAACGATGAACACAAAGTTCTTATTTCAATCTCTTTGTTCTTTCACACGAGCACAAACAATAACTGAATGATTTTTCAGAAACATAAAATGCAAAATACAGCTGGAAAATTTTTAAAATTTATCTGGCTTAAAGTGTACGAAGCAACTAGCACGAATAAAATGGGAGTAACGATGAGCACGAAGCTCGGATTCAAACTCTTCGTTTTTTTGCACGAGCACAAACAAATTTCAACTTCAGTAGTTAAACACAGCGAAATAAAACCAGAGATTTAAACGCAGTGAAAAGAAAATATTGATAACCACAACCACTGAATACTGTAGAGTTTTCCATCAATATACCTGAGCAAAACCCTAGGAGCTAGGTTTTGACCTTACCCACTTGCTCGGTAGTCCGGCAACGGTCCAGCGGCGATCCGATTTTGGTAGTCTGGAGGTGGTCCAGCGGCTTGAATGGCGACGACCCAATGAGGCCATGAGGCGGCGATTGGCATTTTTGATCGGCGACGACTAAACGAGGCTCTAATACCACTGTAGAGATTAGAGGTCGTCGTTGTTTGGCTCAGAAGCCTGACTCTTCAGTCACTGTTTCCTCAGATTTGCACCACCAAGGACACAAGGGGAACTTGCCACTGCTCTTCTCCTCAATCACTCACGATGAAAGGGATCACACAAAGCAATAGAGCACAAAGCTCAAGATCTCGTCGCCGTAGCTTCTTTTCTGTTCTCGAGCTACTACCAGCCCTTCGACTTAAATAGAGAAGGGGGCAGCTGACACGGGAGATATAAGCTAGGGTTTCGAAAGGTAGGAGCAGACCTGCAGGGATGGGAGACAGGACAAAGGGATGGGCAGAGGAATAAAGTGGTGTGAACTGGGCCTCTTTAGCAAATGTGCCAGCAGCATTGGGCCAACAAAATAGCAACACAGAAGAATGAATTTGCCTAAGCCAAGCAAGAATAATTGAAGTTTCACAGAAGTTCAAAATTGCTGGCAAGTAAAACAGGACGTAAGCAAATTTTCTCCAACGAGAGCGGGCAGTGAATTTGCTAAACTAAACCTCGACAAAAAGCATCTTGTACCACCTCTTGCTAGCACTTTAGGGGCAATATCATCTCATGGTAACGCAACACGTTGCCAAATCAATAGGCACCTGGTTTTGGACTATTACGTGTTCCTCGTGACTTTTTCATGAAGTAGATAAGGATATTAAGACTAGATATTAGACACATGCAATGTACAGAAACAGACATACGTTTGAACGTATCCTATGAAAAGTTGTAAGTACGGGTGTACTTGGACCAAGATAAACTAAGTTTTGAAGTGGAGCTCATGCAGGACAAATTCATAATTAAATTTGGAAAAAGATATGATAAAAAAGGAATCTGATTTGGTTTAATTAGAATTAGATAAATTAATAGCAGTTTTATTTGATTGTATCATTTTTCTTTAGTTAGAATCATGTCAAATGTTATCTTCTTTTAGTAATTAAGACATATTTTTTATAATGTCTTCTTTAGTTAGTTTCTTCTATAAACAACACCATGTTTTTCATTTGAGAAGAGTAAAGAAGAATGTTTGTGAGTGATAAATATAAAAGAAGGGTGAGTGATAAATATAAAAGAAGACTTGATATTATTGATAAGCATGATGACATATATTGAGGGTCGGTTCTTAGATTTTAGGGGCCCTGTGGGAAAAGTAAACACATGACACTTCTTTATATACAAAATATCAATAAATTCCAATTTGAATCCCTAAAATGGTAGGGAACAAAATATTACTAACCAGACATTAAAATGTTACCTGATTTATTTACATCTAGATAGTCTTTAACATAGTTTTCAAGTATTATTGCCCATTCTTCATCTCTTCGGTCACCTGAATAAAATGTTACTGATCAGATAAATACATGTAATCTCACCTTAATAAAGCTTTCCAATAGAGCAAACAGTCCACAATAAGAAACACTTGCATATTATGTTCCTCTTGTATCTGTGCTTACCTTAATCAGATATCGAAGCCTTTAGCATCAAAAAGTATCATCGAAAAATTATCCTCCTTGCATTTTTAGCTGCAAAATCACTAATTAAGCCTTCAACATCAATTTTATCTAAAAAATCATTTTCAATGGATATCAAAGCTAGTCCATTTAGTCTTTCTTGTGACATGGTCGATCTCATATAAGATTTTAATAATTTTAATTTTGAAAAACTTCTTTCTGCAGATGTGACTATAAAAAGTATAATCAATAATATTCTATAAGCAATACATGCATTTGGAAAACAATTTCGTATTTTTAAGAAATTTAGTATATCAATGGTCATCTTTGTTTCTTTTGGTAAAATATTTCGTAAGATTTTTAGTTCTCCAAATAAATATTTACCATCAAGATCAAAAAATGTTTTATATTTTAGAACAATTTCAAGATTATCACAACATGCTTTCAAATTATTATCATCTAATGAATTTAACTTTTCAGAACCAAACAAAAATTCAAAAATATCTTCATATGCTTTTATATTGCTCAAACCTTATCTTTAGTGAACCAATAGCTTGATCTACAATATACAAAAAATAATTGATTCTAAAAGATTCTTGAGCTGATTGTGTTGTTTCCTCATTAACATTCTCATCAAATTGTCTTTTTCTACGGATTTGACATTTTACTTGAAATACATAATCAATTTTCATTTCAGTAACAATTTCTTTAGCAATTGTCATAACTTGTGTGAGCCCAACTTCTCTATAATATTCCTCGAAAAACCTAAACAATCCTTTTACTCGATCTATAGCAATATCAATAAGCATGTCTTTAGATTGTAAAGATTTTCTAATTAAGTTAACATCAAACAATATATCATACAAAATAATCATACTTAATAAAAATTTAAAATTTCTAATTCCATGTGTTGCTAAAGAATCTGCTCCACTCTTTATTTTGGGGTCATTATCAGTTTCTGCTAACTGAAGTAGTGCTTCCCTTATTTCAAGAGTTTGGAATCTAATTGCTTTAACACTTTCAATATGGCTTTCCTAACGTGTAGCCGACAATGGCTTCACAGTTAAACCTTTTACATTATTTATTAAAATTTGCCATCGCTTTGTTGAGTGAGAAAATAATGTATAAATGCGTTGTATCACTCCAAAAAAGTCATTTTTTTTACCACAATAATTTGCCATATCACAAAGTGTTAAATTTTCTATTATTATTTTTATAAATTCTCTCATTTGTTCCTCGAAATACCAAGTTATGTTTAGCAAGATATTTAACAATAGAAATTATTCTTTATAATACATTCTTCCAATATTCCTTCTCTTTATTAACTTGCTTTTGAATATTTTTATCGATTGTTTTGTTTTTCTTTAATCTTATGCGTAAATCAAGCCAAGTACTCATGTTAATGATGTGCTCATTAGTTGTTTCATGTTCTTTAAGCCTAACACTAAGATGTATCCAATCATTAAATCCTTCATTTATTAAAAAAACTTTTCTTAATACCATTTTTAAACAAATTTACAACAAAAACAGAATACTTTATCGATATCCTTTGAATAAACTAACCATTCCCTATCGCATTTCTCTCCCTTTGATAAATGCCTAGTGTAAAATGCCGAAGAAAAACACCTTCCTAATTTATCTTTAGGATCTTTTTTGACTAATAGATCTCTTATAGGGCCATTTTCCACTAATATATCTCTAAATTTTGTGTCCAAATTATCCCAAGCTCTTGGATCATAAATATTCAAATTCATGAGCATGGATTCATTATCAAATTCATTGCCTAAAATATTTTCATTCTCATTTTCATTGTCAATATCAATTTCATTCTGATCCTGATTCTCATTTTTACTTTCATTTTCATTTTCATTCTGATTCTCATTTTCATTATCATTATCATTTTCATTATCATTCTCATTTTCATTTTCATTCTGATTCTCATTTTCATTCTCATTTTCATTATCAATATCAATTTCATTCTAATCCCGATTCTCATTTTTACTTTCATTTTTATTTTCATTCTGATTCTCATTTTCATTATCATTTTTATTTTCAATAGGATTCTCATTTTTATTATGATTCTCATTTTCATTATCATTTTCATTTTTATTTTGATCATCAACATTTTTATTCTCATACTCATTCAAGCCTAATTCCTTAATGTTATCATTTTCAATTGAATTTTCAACTAAATCTTGTGTTTCTCTAACAATAAATTTATCAAGCGATCCACCTTGAGTTTGGATAAATTGTTCAATTTTTCTTTTTATCTTGCGTTTATCATATCTAGAAGGATATTTTCTTAGAGGCATTTCTATAATAAAGTATTATTGATTACAATCAAATTGAAAGAAGTCAAGTTTCGGAATAATACAACCTGATGAACAGCTCCGGCTGAGAATCGACCTTGTTCTTATCCGTCAAGCTCTCGTAACGAATCTTATCCAAAGCCTTTACAACAACAATTGAACAACAAAAATCAAACAAAAGCATCAAATGAACAGCTCCTCAAACAACAAAAACCTTAAGTAATCCCAAAAAAATAGACCCAAATCTTACTTCTTAATCTGAGATTCTGATTTCAAGGAATTGCTGGAGATTGGAGTGGACTGTGGAGCATGGTGAGCTCGACAGCGGCCAGCGGGGGTAGCGACGGCAAGCTCGGAGCTCCGATTCGAGCTTAGCGGGGGCGGCGACGGCGAATCCCGAGGTCTGCAGAATTTCGGGGCCTCCGGCGGTCAGTGGTGATTCCCGAAGTCTGAACGAGTCTGAGCGGCCAGCGGGGGCGGCGACGACGAGATTGGAGCTCCGATTCGGAGCTCAGCGGGGGTGGCGACGTCGATTCTCGAAGGAGGCCTCGAGCAATTAGCGGTGGAGACTCAGCGGGGACGGCGACGGCGATTCCCGACGACGACGCTGACTGGCAACTGCGGTGCGGAGCAGCGGAGGACTGGAGTCTGGAGGAGAGAGCTCAGAGAGGAGGGGGATGAGAGGCGGCGGTCAGATCTGACTTATGAAGATTGGTTGCTTTTGAAGGAGGGGTTTTGACATGGACGGTTGAGATTAAGGGGTTTGTGAAATGGACGGTCCATATTTGCTCTCCCTATATATATAAATATAAATTAAAAAAATTAGGGCCCCCAAAATTCGGGGGCCCTATGCGGGCGAACAGGCTGCACTCCTCCAGCGCCGGCTCTGCGATATATTTATACAAGCTGGAGATTTGTTATGAAAAGTCTCAATAAAGATAGAAAATAAAGGAGAATATAAAGAGATGACTACCTAATACAAGGTCATATGTTTGCCTAATATAGAAGATAGGATACCAAGAGAATATGTACTATTTTATTTAACACCCATCGTCAAACTCACGGTGGTTCGAGAACCGAGAATTTGGGTAATATGTGCCAAATTGCGTAGTTGGTTGTTGATATGGCTCAGCAAGAAGTGGTTGAATTGGAGCACATTGGTTGCTAGAATAGCAGGCGGTAAGGTCATGGTGTAGTCTGCTTCAACGGTGTTGTTGTCGTGGGCGTTGTAGATGGAGTGGTCCGGCAGTGTTGCTGTCATGGGCGTTGTAGCGGGAGAGGTCCAGCGGTTGCTGCTGTGGGCGCTGTAAATGGAGAGGTCTGACGGTGTTATTGCCATCGGCACTGCAGTTGGAGAGGTTCGGTGGTAGCTGTTGTGGGTGCTGCAGACGGAGAGGTCCAGCGGTATTGCTTCCATGGGCACTACAGTAAGAGGGTCCAGCAATGTTACTACCATAAGCGCTGCAAATGGAGAGGGTCCAATGGTGCGCTTCCTTGGGCGTTGCAGTTTGAACATTAATTTGAGCAGTTGGTGATCGTCAAGGGCGAAGATGCTTAGCAGGGGTTGAGTGCTGGTTGTTTGCTTGAGGGGCTGCATTGAAGCGGCAATGAGGTTTGATTGACGATGGCCAGGGTCGGTGGTCAAGAGCTGTGGTGGGAGATCGAACACCTTGTAAGCGTGCAAGTCACTGTGCGTTGTGATGGGCAGCAGCAGAGGCTTGGTGCGATGCAACATCACCGTATGCAGAGGAGTCAACCGAGGAAGGTGGTTGTCATTGTCGTCCATGGGCGAGTTTTGGTGGATGTTTGAGCGTATGTTGGAGAGGGTGGGTTGTGCTGGCGAAGTTGCTATGAGCGAGAACTGACGCTGAATGCACAAGAGGTGTTTGCATGTGTGGTTGGTTGTGCGGGCGTTGTAGCAACTGTCTGCTGCTGGGGGGCTGGGCGCTCAGGCTTTGGGTCTACGGCAGCGAGGTTGTAGTGGATCTTGAGCGATGGACTTCCCTTGAAGTCGCGGGAGGAGCTAGAGATCACAATGTGAAAAAGGAAAAAACAAGATAATCAAATTTTTAGTAACAGTGCAAATACATCATTAGTAGCATTATAAAATATATAATCACTTAGTACGTATTTCAACTATTAGCTTACGAAGACCTTCGTTCTACCATATCAGAATTGTAATCCCATACATGGTTAATAGGTCATGTGTAACTTTTTATGATCCCATATGGTCATAGAAGATGATCATGATGGTGTATGGTTACATAGGTATCATGTGGATATATATGCTTGCTATAAATTAACGAAAGCTCAACTTAAACTATATGATAACATGAGGTACTCCTTGATGGAAGTGGTGTCCACGGTAGGTCCACCCCTGATCCCAGGGGCAGGAAGGTACACAAATCCTAAAAATCTTTATTTTCTACTCAAGTGACCAACTTAAGTATTGCATGGGATGTTAGACAATGCATGAGATATTAAATAATGACCTCCGATAAGCATCTTCTTTAATGTATATGTATGTGCAGATTTACACCTTGTTTGGTATGCAAGAATGAGATCAAGCGAGGATGGAATAGAGCAAGAAATATAATTGAATGAGTGTGAGAGTATAATGCTCATTTCCACTCTCATGTTTGAGTGTGATTAGAGAAGAAGTGAGAATTAATCTTTTTATATTTTAAGTATATATAGATAATTAATAAATAATTTGGGAATATTTGATATGTATCCTAATTTTTTCATTCTCACTTAAGTGAGAATGCACATTCCCTACAACTCAGAAAAAGTGGGAATAAGAGAAGTAGGAATTGACATTCTAGTGTCCAAAAATGTGGTGTATTTGGAATGCCTGAATGAGAAGCGGGAATAAATATTTCCTTCCCACTCACTCCTGCATACCAAATGAGGCGCAAATCTGGTCTTTTCTATTCTACAGGTATATCAATACGTCTTCTTTCACCTTTTTCCTTATATTCGATATCGTCATACATATATAGAAGAACCTCAAAAAACTTTTGGGGAGTTCTTGTAAACCCCCAACAACTTTTTTTATTACACTATACCCTCCTAAACTTTAGGAGTTTTTGCACATAATCCCCATGAACTAATTTAATTCTGTACCCTTTATATTAAAATTTCTCATTTTATCTCTAATCCAGCACCATCTATTCTAACATCTCATGTAACAAGTATATGACAAAAAAAAATCATTCATTAATCCCAAAAATATTATGTATTTTTTTAATAAAAGGTACAAGAAGGAATTTTTCATCTTTTTTAATCTTGTGCTTAATAGTGATAAGTTATAGTTGATAGTGCTAATATAAGCATTATAAGATAAATTTTTAAATAAGGTTTATTGAAATAAATAAATCATAGGAGTTATCTGCAATAACTCCTAAAGTTTAATAATAGTCTAATAAAAAAAGGTTGATATTACACCTTTCTAAATGTTCATGACGGTTTTTTGTAATTAACCCTAATTATTATTTGCTAGCATCTCATGCTACAACATGAATATATGAATATATGACATGCATATATGGATAATGACTTGGGAACCCATGTGGGCTTTATTCTTCTAATATTATCATAAAAGTGGGTTCACTAGTAAAAAGATGACCAGCCCCAACGGGTGTATACAACCGTTGGGGTTGGATTTATCAGCACCAACGGGTTAAACCGTTGGGGAAAGTGGATTTGCCAAAAACCCAACGGAGGGAATTTCCCCCCCATTCTTTTTCGCGAAAAAAAAGAAAACACGAAGAAATCCCCCCGGACCCCCCAAAAGCCCCGTTCGATCTCTCTCTCCCTCCCCCTCTCTCTCTCTCTCTCTCTCATCAAAAAATCGGTCCCCCCTGAGTTCGTCGCCGCTGCCGTTGCCTTCTCTGATTGGAGTTTGTCGCCGCTGTCGTTGCCTTCTCTGATCGGAGTTTGTCGCCGTTGCCGTCGAGCCTGAGACTTGAAGTTCGTCGCCGCTGCCGTATTGGGCCCTGAATTTCGTCGCCGCCGTCGAGCCTGCATTGCGCCGTCGAGTATGTTAACTTCCTGTGACATATCCTTGCTTATCTTCTTGATTGCACACACATTTTCAACGATTATTCCCTTATACACTAATCCTTGTATCCTGCACCCTGAGCTGAAATATGAGAGTCACAACCGAGAATAGATACGGTCTACTTTCAAAACTTTATATGTGAGAAAATTGTTGCATAGTTAGTACATTGCACATGATATCAAGGAGGCCCATTTATTATCTGTTAATTTATCCCCACTCCACCAAACCCAAAAAAAATAAAAAACAGATCCTGTGAGGCCTATTTCATATATTTGATTATTATTGTATCTACACATCTGTGAGAGTGGCTTATGAATAATTTGTAGACAAAATGGATCTAAGTCTCAAGATACTTGTATTTGAAATTTAAGGCAATGCGTAACTATGTTAATTTCAAGCTAATGTCTAGATCGAGTTTTTAATTTTTAATTGGCCAGTTGTTATCATTTAATTTCTAAGAGGTAATTGGTAGTCAGTGTTAGATTTTTGCTATGTTCTTTTACTGCTTGAAATATAACTAGTAAGCATATATTATGTGAAAATTTCGTACACATAATAAATATTTGATGCACTAGGTATGTTTCACATTTATGAAAATTGTGATTAAATTTAAACAAGTAAATAAAATTTATTTATACCAAACTATATAGTTTTTATAATTTTCTGAAAATTAGTGCAAGCGTGCTTAATTTATGAGTTGTTATCACTAACTCTGTCTTGGTTAGGTTATCATGGCTCGTGACTATATCAGAGTTAAGGACTGGATGTATGTGAATCGTGAAAAACGCACAAAGCCTGAGTTCATTGAAGGAGTTGCTTTTTTTATGAACTTTGTACGTGAACACGATAAGATCCAACATGGCATGATTCTTTGTCCGTGTAGCCATTGCGGGAATACTTTGTATCGCAAAGAGGAAGATGTAGAACTTCACATTGTCAAGTATGGTTTTATTAGAGGTTATACAACTTGGGTATATCACGGAGAAATTCTAACTCCTATTAATGTTGAAGAAGAAGAAGAAGAAGTTGACGATATTAACTTGTTTCCGGAAGAGGAGATGGAGGAAATGGTAGAGGTTGCTTTCGGTGACCCTAATCATGTTGAAGATAGTCCTCCCAGACAAGAACAATATGTAGATGAGTATGAGAAGTACATGAATGATGCTAGGAGACCGATTTATGAGAATGCAAAACATTCCACGCTGTCATGGTTCGTTCAACTTTTCCAGATTAAGTGCCTAAACAAATGGAGCAACAAGTCATTCACGATGCTTCTTAAATTCCTAAAAGATTCTATGCCTGTTGGGAACAATGTCCCTGATAGTTGGTATGAAGCTCAAAAGATAATGTCTAATCTGGGTTTAAATTGTGAGAAGATTCATGCATGTCCCAATGATTGTGTACTGTATTGAAAAGAAAACTCATATAAGAAAGAGTGTCCTACTTGTGGGGTGTCCAGATATAAGAAGAAGGCACATACTAGCAAGAATAACATACCTCTCAAGGTAGTACGATATTTTCCTATTACACAGAGGTTGCAGAGACTTTACAAGTGTAAGAAGACAGCGGTGGCAATGACCTGGCATGATCGTGCTCTTCCAAGTGAAGATGGCAAAATGAGTCTTCCAAGAGATTCACCTGCATGGAAGAATTTCGACAAGTTACATCCAATATTTAGTTAGGATCCTCGTAATATCAGGCTCGGACTAGCTAGTGATGGCTTTTGCCCCTTTAGTTTTAGTGGTAATCCACACAGCACATGGCCGGTTGTAATGATGATTTATAATCTCTCACCGTGGCTGGCTATGGATCAATCATATTTTATGATGCCTCTTTTGATTGATGGACCCAGTTCACCGGGAAATAATATCGACGTTTATCTCCGACCTCTCATCGAAGAGTTACGGTCTTTATTCATTGATGGTGTGGAGACATATGATGCAGATAAAGGGGAAACCTTCATAATGCGTGCAGCCTTAATGTTGACAATTAATGATTTTCCTGCATATGGAATGCTATCAGGATAATCTGTACATGGTTATAAAGCATGTCAATATTGCCACATGGATACAACATCGACATGGTTGCCTTTTAGCAAAAAGATATGTTATTGTGGTCATCGACGTATGTTGAAAGAAGACCATCTCTATAGGGATGATGATGTTCACTTTGATGGTACTATAGAGCACCGAAAGGCTCCAGTCCCCTTACCTGGAACGGACATACTTGCTCAATGAAATGATTATGAAAATGTGATTTTTGGAAAAGTAAAGGAAAGACAGGATAAGCCACAAGGATGGAATAAGAAAAGTATTTTCTTTGAACTACCGTATTGGGTGACAAATACAGTGCGTCACAATTTGGACGTCATGCTCATTGAGAAGGGGTTATCTGAGCACATACTTAACTTGCTTCTTTGTAAAGATGGAAAATCAAAAGATAACCTACAAGCTCGGAGAGATCTACAACACTTAAACATTAGAAAAGAGTTGCACCCTATACCTAAATTAGGTAAACCAGGAAATTTTGTACTCCCCAATGCCGTTTATCATATGTCAAAACTAGAAAAGAAAATATTTTTGGAGGTATTGCATGAGCTGAAGGTTCCTACAGGGTTTTCTGGATCATTTAATAAGAAGATAAAGACTGTAAAAGGCAAGATAGATGGGTTGAAGAGTCACGATCACCATGTTATTATGGAGCACCTTCTCCCACTATCCCTTAGGGCTTCGCTTCCTGAATCTGTTGGTTTAGTGATCAATGAACTTTGCAGCTTTTTTAGGGAATTGTGTGCTAAAACCATTGAGGACAAGGAGTTGGAGAAGCTACAAGAAGCAGTTCCCTTAATATTGTGCAAGCTTGAGCGGATTTTTCCACCATCATTCTTTGATATTATAATACACCTAACTGTTCATCTTGCAACCGAAGCAAGGCTTGCTGGACCGGTACAATATCGGTGGATGTATCCTATAGAAAGGTGTTTCGCTTTTTTTCTTTGACACAACAAATATAACTTTTCTATTTTGTATGTTTTTATGTAGTAATCTAATACTAGTATTTGTAGGTACCTTCTCACTCTAAAAAATTACATTCGGAATAGAAATCGGCCAGAGGGTTCTATAATGGAAGGTTATCTCCTGGAGGAGGTAACGACATTTTGTTCTCGTTATTTGGATGAAAACATAGAGACTAAGTTCAATAGGCCTGTGCGTATTCGTGATGGAACACATGGCAAACCAACTTACATGACAATGGGAATCACATTTATTAATCAAATACATCAATTTATCCTCCTCAATAGCGTTTGCCTTGAGGAAGTTAGAGGGTAAGTCTATTTTGCATTTACTATTATATGTGTATGTATGCATGAAATAATATAATGTTGATGTTAACAATTCATGTTGAGAATAGAATTTATAAGGATGAATTACATGAAGAGCATCGCAATTGGAATGATGAACGATTGGAGAAGCATCACCAAGAAAATTTTTGTGCCTGGTTTAAAAATTATGTAAGAATTTCTTATATGTCATTGTATTAATCTATAATTTTATCTTTATATTCCTAGAATTAGAATGATGAACTATTTTCTCAGGTCCATGATCCAAACTCAGAATTAACATTAGATGATGATTTGAGATGTCTAGCTCGACATCCAAGCCTGGAGGTTGCATACTACAAAGGATTTGGTATAAATGGCTACAAATTTGAAATCAAGGAGATAGAAGAATCTCGGACTACCCAGAATAGCGGAATTGCGGCCATTGGAGCTGAAGGTTTGATTTACTATGGGTATTTGGATAGAATACTTGGTATTCGCTATCCGGGAAGAGCCAAACTAGTATATATATTTAAGTGTGTTTGGTATCATACAAGAACCGGACATGGAAAATGGAGAGACACATACGGGACTTTGAAAGATGAATATGGATTGACTAGTGTAAACACTAATCTTTTTGAGTTCGAAGACGAACCATATATATACCCGGAACAAGCATTTCAAGTATATTACTAAAAATGCTTGAAGCATTCGGGATAGAGTGTTGTTTGTCGATGGAAGCCGAGAGATACCTACGATGTACTACAATTTGCGGATGTTGACATAGAGGACAACATTGAGATAGATTTTGATGATGAAGGACTTAGATTGCTACAACCTACTATTTCCATAGATCAAAATGTATCTCGAGTTGAGTGTGAGCATGAAGTTTCATGGGTTAGGAATGATTTCGATGACGAAATCATTGTAGATATTCCTACAACGTCTAAGGAGCCTGTTAAAAGAAAAAGGTAATAATCATTGAAAATATCCATATGTTAATATTTTCATATATATATATATTTACACACATGTAAAAAGAAAAAAGGTAATAATCATTAAAAATCATCTTGAATTTACACATGTATTGCATGCATCTCATATATATATTTACTCTTGTTTAGGGGTTGACAAAAATGTCTAGTCGAGGACCATCAAAGTCCAAAACTAGATGGATGGCGCATAGGAAGCTCTTGCATCAAGCGAGGGAGCGTCAGAGAGAGCTAGAAGGCGCTCGTCGTTCCATATCTATCCCTATTGTTCCTCCCTCTACATCCTTTTGCAGTGACGATAGAGAGATGGATCACATTACCCCGGAGTCTTCTTATAGGGTAGATTTTACATCTTCCCGTGCAGGTTAGTAAACTTTTATTTTTATTCTTGTTTTGTTTGCATAATATATTTTTGATATTATATTGTTTTCTTTCAAAATATAGCACCTCGGCCTGAGGAGCATCATTTGCCGACCTCTACACACTCCATACCATCTGTACACTCGATGAGTAAGTATTATTTAATGCATTAATGTCAAATGTTTTTTGTTAATGCATTAATGTCAAATGTATTTTGTATTATTTTATCTAGATGGTACTTATATTATTACATTTTGTTATACAGTTGGAGAGGATGCCTTTGCATCCGTATCAGCAGCTCGTCTTTTACATTTGAGAAACTATCGTCCTAATCGTGCTGTTAAACGTGCAGACAAGCGTGCTACAAGAGCTGAAGGTATCTATATCATTTGATTTTATTATTGTTAATATCCTTTTTATTTTCTAGTATCCTTTCTTGTTTCATATTTTTAGATGCAGGGCTACCACGGGTATGTAAGAAGACTCGGGGGAAGAATAAAGCCCATCGATTGGCGCCGAGTTTCGAGACAGATGAGCCGGCATTTCCTTTGCATTTTGATGAGGAGTTTCGCATAATTGGGTCCAATGCTGAGCGATTTGGGCAGTATATTGGGCAGAAAAGCCGTCAATTTACGGACTTTCCACTTCATCTGAACTGGTGTGCGCATCATGAGCATTCATTTGAAAACTTCTTCCTCCAAGCTCAGGTTTAGAGACATTTTTAATTTGCAAAAACAAGATAATTTAGTATCATTTGGTATCTATCTACTCTAAAACATTAATTTTGTTGAATATGCAGAAAGATTATGAGTTTTTGCCCCAAGATCCTTATTATCCACTCAACCTTCATGTTATCTACCGAGGCATAAAGACAAAGATGCAGAAGAGGGTCCGAGGCAATCGGAATCAGGTGAAGATGGAGTGCTATGAACTATGGTTGAAGACCCCGGAAGAGAAGAGACGTGCTCTCTTCCAGGAAAAGGTGTTTGAAGGGATTGATGAAAATTGGTGGGGTGACCTATGCTCGTTTTATTCTTCTAAGAGCAAGCAGGTATATATTTAACAATAAATATGATTTCTAGTATATACTTAGTATCAGATTGAAATCTAATTCTTACTTTTATGTGTAGGCGGAGGCAAAACGAAATAAGGTGAATCGAGAATCTAAGAAGCGAGGTCGAGCAACCTATACAGGTGGCTCGAGGAGCATAGTTCGAGCAAAACAAAAAGTGGTATAAAGTATTCTTTGAGTTTAAAAAAATGCATTTCTTTATTTATAATATGATATGTTATACATATTTTTTTTGTTGAGTTACAGAGAGCTCAAATCGAAGAATCAGGTGGCTCCTCAAGTGCCTTGAAGGAGTATTTGGGTACCCACGCGACATTAGTGGATCCAAATGGTGACACATACTCGTGTATATACCCTGACACCCAAACTCAAGAGTATTGCGTAAGTGTTCATTTTTTGACGAATTTAAACGATTTTCATAAGTATATTTATAATAATATTGTTGAGTAACATTTGAATACTTTACGTGATATAGGACCGGGTGATAGAAAAGACAAAATCATTAGGTGTCGACCAAGAACCCAAGTTTGCCGCGATGACCAAAGTTTTAGATGAAGTACATGGAGGGCATCACGGCGGTTATGAGAGAGGCTTGGGTCATGGTGTCAGTAGACATTATTTGAAGACTTCCTCCACTCCGATATTTGCCACTCCTCCTGATATCCTTCGCGAGATGGCCGAGCTTAAGTCCAAGATGGAACGACTTACCCAACTAGTACGTATGCAAAAAAAACCTCAATATTATCTCATTCCCTTACAACCTTAATATTTATAAAGTATGTCTCTTTCCTATCAATATATACAGATTCTTTTGTGTGCGCTTGACTAATCAAACCTATAAGTTACATGTGTATATACTTTGGCTAAATTAAAGGAATATCAGATGTTTTTTTTGATCAGTCAGACATCAACGATTTCCAGGAGTAAACTGATATATCACTCATTGAAAATTTTGTATAATTATGCAGTGAATTTGTAGTAATACAAGAACCACAAGAAACAAAAACTGGACAACACTACATTACCGATACGCTATCAAAAAGAGTGAAGAGATGGGCACAATATGCTTGCCTCTATCTCCTCGCATACTAGTTCCTTAGGCCGCCATGATGTCTTCGTAACACATAGTATCCCTTCATTTTGTTTTGAGAAAGACATTCTGATCTCCCAATTCAAAGATTTTGCGATGTTCTCCACCTCGTTGATCACCTCTATGTTGTCCCTGACGATTAACTTTCCTTCTGGTCTTAGCATGCGGTCTACATCCGCCATTAGTGGTAAAATCTTGCATCTGGTAAGGAGAAAAGGTTAATTAGACAAAGAGAAATGTAAGTTATATAAGACATGCGCAGCGTCTCCGGATGGTGTCTTTTCAGAAAACTGTAAATATATAGATGCGCCGAAACTGACATGGCATATAGTATTATTGTTAACAAAGGCCACAGTCAACTGAAACCAGGACTGTATAGCCAAAACAGCGGTATTACCACTGTATCGGGCTTCAATGTCAAAATAGTGATGTAATATGGATGGTACATGAATTTTAGGTCCCTTCTATGACCCTAAACTCTGAAACTCCAAGATAGTGGCCGGGTTTATAATTTATATGCATCCTTTTCAATGGCTGCAACCTGAACTATTTTATGCAGCATATGTTTATTCTGAAACTTGTGTTCAGTGGGATTAATTTGAATCTGGGTTACTTTGATATCATATTAAAGCAATAAAGCTCCCTTATACAGTTACACTACACCACAACTTCAAAATTGCAGCGAGGCGTGCTATAATTTATACTCTAACACGGGATTCATGAAGTATGGATCTTTAATGTTACAGACAATTATGATGGTCAAAATTGGTATTGATATAAATAAGGTGAAAAAGAAGCAGCAGACATGAGTTTTTTCGACACATAATGCGTGCTTGTCAGTTGTGTACAGCTTTGTTATTGGTGGCATTTCTGCATATGCAGCTTTCAGTGATACTTCCTAGAAGGATTATTTTGGCTTCAAATGGCTTTTTCTATAAGGCTCTAAAGTCGATTACAGGCTTCATAAACTATTCTACCACGATATCAAGCATTCACAATTCTAATATATGATAATAAAAAAAAAAAGTTTTACACCTCAAATGTTAAAATATCAATGTTAGCTACAAATAAGACACAACAGACTGAGAAAGAAGAAAAATTAAGGACGGAAAGAAAAATAAGGAGCTACTCTACATTATGTAGTATTTACGTCATGATTATCTCTTGTAATTAAGTCCACAAAATAATGAAACATGAAAACTATCCTTATCCTATCTGTTAATATTAAGACAGTAAGACAACAATTAAGATGATCCTTACTATTTACGTCTTCAGTAGTATTTATCATCCCTCGTTGCTTTTACTTTGCATAAGATTTTTTTTGTCGTTATATGTTTAATGTCATTTCTTAATAGTTAGCCGCATTCATGTCACAAATGCTTCAACACT
>BQKN01065512.1:0-13528 GCA_022839385.1 Asparagus kiusianus
GCTGGGGACTAGCTTCTCTGATGAGGAAGTGGTGGCGCAATCCGACGTCCACCTCACCGGAACCACCGTCGAAACTCTCGTCGTAGAGTTCGACCAAGCCAAGTTCGAGGAGGTTCTCTCCTCTGGGTCGCTTAGCCCTAAAGCTAGGCGTGATACCCACAAGACCTCTAAGGAGGTCACCACTGCTGCTGAGATGCCAAAGAGAGCCCTCTCTTTTGGCCAAGACCTTAAACTCGCTCTGCGAGTTGAAGATTCCTCCCCCGTATCATTACGGCGCATAATAGGTCAAAAGAGACCTATGTCGGAGGAAATCCCAATCAACGCCGATGATGCTGCGGCCAAGGCGTTGAAACAAGCGAAGAAAAACGCCGCTCGACGGAGGAGAAGATCCATGCGGCGAGCATATCTGCGGAATAGCCGAACTTCGGCCCAACGCAAGAACTGCGTTTCTGAAAATTTGCCCGAACCCTGCGTTTCTCCTCCAGAACGCACACTTCGTGGCAACGAATCCGACTATGAGCCTCGGGTTATCCAGCTCAAACGCGACCCTCAATGGCGCGTTGTTCAACCCAGACGCACACCTCAGGAGTGCGTCCCAAAACGTGACCCCCAAAGGCACGTTCAACCATCCCAACGCACACCACAGCTGTGCGTTCAGTCAAAACAGGACCCCCAGGGGTCTGTTCAAACATCTAAACGCACACCTCAAGGGTGCGTTCAAACAAAACCTGACCCTCAGGGGTCTGGGTCATCAACCAAACGCACATCACAAGTGTGCGTTCAAACAAAGAACGACCCTCAGGGGTCTGTTTCAACATCAAAACGCACACCACAAGTGTGCGTTCCATCAGGACAAGATCCACAAGGATCTGTTCCATCAGTAAAACACAGGCCTCGACCTCGTGTTTATAAACCAAAGCGCGACCTTCATGCTTCGCTTCAAGAACATGACACGGTCCGTCAGGTTCAAAAAGGGCGGCATGGATTTAATGTTCATGTCCAACCCATTCAAAGGCAGGGGGTTCCATCTCCACCTTCACAAAACCATTCCCAGGTCTCCGACTTGCGGGAACTACTATCAAGAGGAAGGCCAACACAGCAAGTGGCCCATTCTTGTCAGTGTGAACGGCTCATTTCCGCTGTCCTATCTGAATGCAGTTGTTGTTCACCCACGCCTAGACAGTCGGTGTTCAACAGGTTAACGAGCGTCGTTAGGCCTCCCAAACGACAACGACGACAGAAGAAAGCCTCTGAAATCGAATATCCTGAGGTCACCATCAACATGATTGGAAGAGGAAAAGCTTCACATTCCGATTCTGACGAGTCACAAAGAAGTCATTCCCCAACTGTTAGGGAAATTTGTGACCAGTTCGAAGGAGTATATCGGAATACTCGGACGCGGACAGGAGCTATTCGCCCGGTTGACTATCAAAAGTTAGCCAGAGGCGTTACAACAAGTGATGAACATTCGGCAATAGCCGAATCTCAATCTTCCAGTTCTGTTGGAGCACGGGAAGTTTCTGCCCACATGACAGGGAACCCCGAAGACATAGCCAAAAGAGTAGACGAACATCACGTCATACTCCAGGCGCAACAGGAGACACTTCTCCAATTGAAGGATATGCTGGCCCAGCTTCTAGCAGAAAAAGGCCAAAAACCCGAATCTTCCCGGAGGACAACGTCAAAGGGAAAGCAAAAAGCTCACGAACATTCAGATCGTGAGACTCACAACCTGGAATCCTCTTCTGAAGGTGAGAAAGAGGTGGAAAGAGAACTCCATCCTCAGTCCACTAAAATGGATGAATTGGAAGCTCGCCTCAATGCAATCGCCAACAGAAGTGAGCTCCGCGAAGAAGGAGTAGTGAGGCCTTATCCTGCTGAGTGGGATATAGCTCCCTACCCACCAAAATTCAAAGCTCCAACATTACAGCCTTTCGATGGCACGGGATCACCAAATCAGCATATCTACTACTTCAAGTCTCAAACCGGAGATGTAGTAGCAAATGATGCTATCCTGACTCGCTTGTTCATCGGCACTCTTAAAGGGGTAGCCTTTGAATGGTTTATGAAGCTGCCTGCTGGGTCTATTCAGAGATGGGTAGATTTGGAAAGGCTTTTCCTAGCCAGGTTCTTTGAAGACGACACTGAAGTTTCTGTCCCGACTCTTCTTGCCACTAAACAAAGAAAAGGAGAGTCCATCAAGGCATATGTGGAGAGGTTCCGCAGCATGGCATTGCGATGCCCTTCAGGTATGACTCAATCAACTCTGGTTGAAACTTGCAGGCACAACCTGCAGACTCAGCTCTTGGCTCAGATGGGAGTAGCGGAATGTCGCTCCTGGAGGCAACTGGTGTCCCAAGGAGAACAAGCTGAGGAAATTGTCGCTCGGGTGAAAGCCGAAGAAGCTACACAGCCCAAACCGCAACAACAACAACAACAGCAGCGTAATCAGAACAATGCCCAACGGTCTAAAGGAAAAGAGACCTTAGCAGCTGATTACACACGAGTGCCGCCTCCCACGAATCAGGGCAAAACGCCTAATAAGCAAAAAGCGCCCAAACAATATTCCTTCAAGGAGGAGCATGTGGACACCTTGTTCCAGCTGTTGCGGAAGAACAACAAACTACAGCTTCCTGAAGTCAGGAAACCAGATGAAGCGGGAAAGGTCGATGACCCTAATTACTGCCGCTATCACAGATTCCTGGGCCATCCTACCAGGAGGTGTTACATCTTTAAAGATATTCTCCAAAACTTGGTGGACGCTAAAGTGCTCACTCTGAAGCCTGAGCAGAAGACGGTGTCTACCAACATGATAGCAGTACAGTTCGGTGACTTCCCGCCAGTATCAACCGCAGATGGCGTGGTCCCCATCCACAAGGGTGAAATGCACCTGAAGAATACTGACTTGCACAGTCATAAAGATAAAGGATTGATACCCCTCACCACTCCAAAAGGGGAGATCATGTGGGTTCACCCTGATCTGGTGGAAGATCAACAGTGGACGGATATCTCGTCCAAGAAGAAAAGAGGAAAGGCTAAGGCATCCAACATGATTAGCCCCTCTGTTAATGAGAACGATGATTTGCTCAAACCTCTTACTGATTCAGAAGACGAGAGGATCGTTCTAGCAGCATATCCAGAAGGCAATCCTGGTACTCGGTCAGGGAAGGCTTACTTGAAGGATTACAGCCAGAATGTTCAAGAAGCTGAAGAACAGCCCCAAGACGCTGGGGGTTCTGTGCCAAAGAAGCCTGCCGATAAAGGGAAGCAAAAGGAGCTCCGATTCAACAGAAATCTCCATCAGGAATCCGGCGAATCGAGCGTTCCTTTTCAATTTAATGTCATGGCGCAGCTGGCCAACATACCGGCCAGAATTACATTATATGAGCTCCTTAAGTTGTCAAAAACTACCAAAGAAGCTCTAATTGAAGCTTTGAAGAATACGGAGAGTTTCATCACACAAGTTGCTCCAATTCCCGAAGTTTCTGAAGATCAAACTTGTCGGCAATGTCTGCAAGCTGCAAGAAGTCTACCTTGTATATCGTTCACTCAAGAAGATATGCAGGTTAAACACAAACATGACAGACCTTTGTATTACATAGGGTATATCGGATCGTCCGAAATCAGTCGTGTTCAGGTTGACCCGGGCTCTGCACTCAGCATCATGCCTTATAGGGTCATGCAGGTCTTAGGGATCCCTATGCACAGGTTGCACACTACCCAGACCACCATTTTCGGGTTCAATGCAAACAGCACTCGGCCCCTTGGGAAGATAAAGCTCAGATGTCAAATTGGAGACCTCAAGTCCGAGGTGACATGCTACATCATAGACGCAGACACTTCCTACAATCTATTGTTAGGAAGGCCCTGGATACATGCAAACCGCATTGTCCCGTCTACCCTGCATCAGGTCATGAAATATGCCAATGATGAGGGAGAAGTCCGAACTCTAATTGCAGAAAAGTATCCCTTCCGAGGAGTGGAAAACTTTCACACAGACTCGGTTTTCTACCTGGAATCTCAGGAAAAAGAAGATGCGGACAGTGGCAATGAAGCTGACATTGAACCAGATCCTGGAGAAGATTGTCCGTGGGAATTGAACTTAGATATAATGGGTCAAGATGAGGGTAATAATAATGTACCGAGCGAGGGAGAGTGGTGCATTAATGAAGATTTTCTTTTAGCGTACTTTCCTGATGTGTCCTCTAGTAATGAACCAGTAGAGAATAATTTTAATACAGGTACTGACTCATGGCACACACTGTGCACGAAAGCATCACTTGCTTTGCCTCTCAAGTCATCCTTTGCCTCGGATGAAGAAGCAGAAGATGTACAGAAGGCTTTCTTCAAAGTCCCGTCCAAAAGGAAAGGGCAGAAGCCAATCTGCTTTGGTAAAGTCAAACCCGAACAACTCAAACGAGGAAGTTCAGAGGAAAACGACGGAAGTCCCCAATTCCATTACCATGAACCCAATTCTATACACTTAATGAAACGAATGGGGTATAACTTTAGCAATAAACAGGGTCTGAATTTCGGAAAAGGTAGACGAACCCCAATCCGAATGTCTCTAACCCCTATAGGGAAACCTCCAGACTATTATCAAAAAACTGGAAGGGGCTTAGGTTATGTCACAACTCCCCCTACCTCAGAAAATGATATCAGTAATTATCTGCGTCAAGATCATTCATCTGGAACATCTTCCTGGGAATCCGATGTCAGTGTTGGACCTTTCTTTAAAGGTCTGACTGTAAACATGGCTTCAACTAGGCACCCCGATGAAGATGCAGGGGGTGATGAAGAGTTAGTCGAATCAACCGACGATCCTTGGATCAAGCGTCTTAACATCTTGTGGGATATGCGCTTCGAGCAACGCGAACTACCCACTGAAGATAAGGTGATCCAGGTCAATATGGGAGACGAGTCTGACCCCAAACCTATTTTTATAGCTGAAGACCTGTCATCATCCGAAAAAGAAGACCTTATATCTCTCATCCGAGAATATATAGATGTCTTTGCTTGGAATTATGAAGATATGCCTGGCCTTGACCCGAAGGTGGCCGTGCACCGTCTCAACATCGATCCGGATGCAAAACCCGTTAAACAACAACAACGCAGGTTTCGTCCAGAGATCATGGAATCAATTGAGTCAGAAGTTAAAAAGCTTATAGACTCAGGTTTCGTTAGGGAGGAGCAACACCCGGACTGGGTGTCCAACATTGTTCCAGTTCCCAAGAAAAACGGTAAGGTCCGGATATGCATTGACTTTCGCGACCTTAATGCAGCTTGTCCGAAGGACGAATTCCCGCTTCCTATCACAGATGTTATGATCGATAACACCTGCGGATATGAAAGAATGTCTTTCATGGATGGATTCTCCGGGTACAATCAGATCAAGATGCACCCAGACGACGAGAAGCATACCGCGTTCAGAACACCGCTGGGGGTGTATTGCTACACAGTGAAGCCCTTCGGCCTGAAAAATGCAGGTGCAACTTATCAACGAGCAATGAACACAATCTTCCATGAGCATCTGCGAAAGAAGATCGAGTGCTACGTTGACGATATAGCAGTGAAAAGCCAACATAAAGGTGATCATCTTGCAGACTTGAGGACAATGTTCGAAATCATGCGGACACATCAGCTGAAGATGAACCCTACAAAATCATTTCTTGGGGTATCAAGTGGAAAATTCCTGGGATTTATCGTCACATCCAAGGGAATTTCTCTTGATCCAGAGAAAGTACGTGCCATTCAAGACATGTCACCTCCGAAGAATCTCAAAGAGCTCAGAGGTTTGCAAGGTAGATTAGCCTACATTCGAAGATTCATATCAAATCTTTCTGGGCGCTGCCAGCCTTTCTCTAAGCTCATGAAGAAAGGGATATCTTTTGTTTGGGATGCTGAGTGTCAAAGAGCATTCGAGGAGATTAAGAGATATCTCACTCAACCGCCAGTTCTCGTGGCCCCAATATCAGGAAAACCGTTCCTGTTATATGTGAGGGCTATGGATCATTCTCTCGGAGCTTTGTTAGCCCAGAACAACGATCAAGGTCAAGAGCAAGCCATCTATTATCTGAGCAGGACTATGATGGGAGCCGAACACCGGTACAATCCGGTCGAAAAAGAATGTCTCGCCTTGGTATTCGCAATTCAAAAGATGCGACATTACCTAGTTGGACAAACCATTCAGGTCATCTCTAAGGTGAATCCCTTGAGAGTTTTGATGACGAAACCATCATCTCTGAATAGTCGACTAGCAAAGTGGGCTATTCTCTTGTCACAATACGACATGCAGTTCATGCCTCAAAAGGCGGTTAAGGGCCAAGCATTGGCAGACTTCTTAGCCGATCACCCAGTATCGGGAACGTCTAAGTTGTATGAAGAATTACCTGACGAAGTCGCTGAAGCTTGCGTCATCCAGGAAGCTACGCAAGTGTGGAAGTTATTCTTCGACGGCGCGTCTAGAGCAAACCCTCATGGAGCAATCACTGCGGGAGTAGGAGTAGTATTAGTCTCTCCGAATGGTCATGTAATCCCAAGAGGATTCTCCCTAATCGAACCTTGCACCAACAATGTAGCGGAGTATAATGCTCTGCTATTAGGAATGCAATGTGCCGAAGAACTTAATGTTCAGAACCTCGAAGCTTACGGTGACTCTCAGCTAATCGTTAATCAAGTCCGAGGAGAATACGAAGTACGTCATGAGGATTTGATCCCGTACTACTTCGCGGTGCTAGAACAAGCTCAAAAGTTCGAAGGTTTCTTCATCGAATATGTACCACGAGCTCAGAATGCGTATGCAGATGCTTTAGCCTCCTTGGCAACTTCATTAGCACTGCCACCAGAAGTTGAAACAACGATTCCAGTCATGGGACGGAGACTATGCTTTTCCAAGATCCCCATGGAAGAAGACCCAGACGAGACGACGTCAGGAGAAGTATGTACGGTATTTATGGAGTTTGAAGCTAGGGATTGGCGGTTCCCCTACATCGACTATGCCCTGTATGGAATTCTGCCCGATGATCCTAAGGAAACGGCTTCTATCAAACGAAAAGCCCTCCGATTCTATTACGATGCAGTTTCTCAAGTCCTGTATCGCAAATCACACGATGGAGTCTTACTTAGATGCCTTTCCCGAAATGAAGCGAAGGAGGCTCTCAAAGAGGCTCATGACGGGTTGTGTGGAGCTCATCAGCCCGGAGCTAAATTAGGAGATCGCCTCCGACGAATCGGTTATTATTGGCCGAAAATGTTTTCAGATGCGGTTGACTATGCTAAACATTGTCACGCATGTCAGATTCATGGGGATTTTATCCACCAAGCACCTGGAAATCTACACCCCACGTCGGCATCCTGGCCTTTCGAAATGTGGGGTATGGATATTGTAGGACCGATTTCCCCTCCGACGTCCAAGGGACACCGGTTCATTCTGGCTGTGACCGATTACTTCTCCAAATGGGCGGAGGCAGTCCCGTTAAAAGAAGTCAAGACTTCAAATGTAATCAAGTTCATCAAACATCACGTTGTCTACCGTTTTGGAGTACCACGACGAATAGTTCACGATAACGGGACGCAATTCGTCAGCTTCGGATTCCAGAGATTCTGTGATAAATTTAGGATCCAAAGTGTTGCATCTACGGCGTATTATCCGCCGGCAAATGGTCTTGCAGAAGCATTCAATAAAACCATAGTGAAACTTCTCAAGAAATTTGTTTCCAAGAGTCGACGTGATTGGGACGAAAGGCTCGGCGAATGTCTGTGGGCCTACCGCACAACGGTGAGAACCCCTACAAGAGCTACGCCATTCTCCTTGGTATACGGCTGTGAGGCGGTATTGCCATTAGAAATTCAGATCCCTTCTCTGAGAATCGCGGTTGTAACCGGATTAACAGAAGAAGAAAAACATCAACGACGTCTGCAAGAACTTGAAGCCTTAGACGACAAACGACTCAAGGCTCAGCAGCAGATCGAATTGTATCAAGCTCGTATTTCCAAAGCCTACAACAAAAAGGTTAAGGAACGGATTTTTAAGAAAGGCGATCTGGTTTTGGCTAACAGACGACCCATGGTGATGACACACAAAACCAAAGGGAAGTTTAATCCTAAATGGGAAGGGCCATTCGTAATAGATTCAGTCTATTCAGGTGGAGCTTATCGCCTTATCAATCAAAAAGGAGACAGGCTCATGATGCCAATTAATGGGAAATTTCTTAAGAGATATTTTCCGTAAATCATGTAGCCCACTTCTTGTTCTTGTAAATTCCAGCCGAGTCGGGCTGGGGGTTGCCAATTCATAATGCATTTCGGGAATAAATTGTAATTTTTCTTGTCTTGTATGTCGTCATGTTAACATTACACCTCTGACGAATGAAGCTTTCTGGAGTTATTCTAAGTAATAATGAAGAGAATTTCAGTTTTATGCCAAATTAACATGGCACTCATGACTTTCGTTTTATTCTTCGTTGTCTCGAATTAAAATTCAGCAAAAAGAGATAATGAAGACTAAAATGATATCGTTTTCATTCAATACTGCAAATTGACGTACAAAGGTGAAGACGATCGAAGTAAAAACGATACACAATTACTCCTTAGCAAAAAGAAGTGCAAATCCTAGGCGTTGGGATCCATCAGCTTAAAAGACTTGAGTTTGGATTTTAAAGCTGATATTTTATCCTCACGAGCCTTCTTGACTTCTTCTGTTATCTGGCTCTTGAGTTCCTCTTCATTCGGTGCTGCTGCTGCGAGTTCTCGTCTAATTTTATCAGCGGTGGCAAGTTCGTCGCAATAACCTTCGAGGAGCCTGTTACAGTAACCAGCCAGCCCTTTGAAAATTTCCATACCGTCGGCGAGTTGAGCATTTATCTGCGGTGCCTCAACGCCAGCACGAGTAAGTTCTGTTGCTTTATCCCGGAGATCAATAGCAAGTTTGCCCATGTCGCCTTGTGACCGGAGAAGTTCTTCACGCAAGTGAGCAACACGAGATTCTGCTTCGGATAAGCTCTTCTGGAGAACCTCTTGCTGTCGCGCTTTTAAAGCCTTAGCCTCAGAGAGAGCTTGATCCACTTCTGGTCCTATGTCATCGCGCTGCAGCATAGAAAGGAACTCCAGCTCATACTCCAAGATAATGATACCCTCGCGACAATTTTCGGTCCATACTATATTCCCCTGGTCCCTAATTTTGGCAACACACTCCAGCAGATGGGGTTCAAAGACCTTGAAACTCACATCCCCGAGACTGACGACGTCAATGGTCATTTGCATCCAATGCTCTAGTTGTTCGATAAGCTTCCTTAAAGTTTCCGAGCTTGGGGGTGGAGCAGTTGGATAAGTAAAACAATTCGCATAATCAGTGCGATTGGGACGGTCGACAGCTTCAGAAGACGGCCCTTCGGGCATACTTGGTGCTGGATCCGGGATGGTTAATCCCTGCCCAGCCGCCGTTATTTCTGGACCAGAAGGAGCAGCCGGGAGTATGGTCTCCTCTGTCTCCTCAGGAGACGCAACATGTGCCGACTTGATGGCATCCCCCATCAACTTGGACTTTTTGGAAGTCTTAGCTGCAGTAGGTTTCCGCTTGCGTATTTTCTTGTCATACTGGGCAACCTCATCAGCAGTAAGAGCCTTCTTCCCTGAGGATCTCAAAGAGCGAGGCTTAGGAAGAAGTGCACTCTCGAAAACTTCTTTAGTGTCCTCTTCTTCAAAGGGTTTAGCAACAGGTAATTCCTTCGGGATCTCTTCGATTCCAGCTGCCTCTCGTTCGCAGGACAGATAATCCTCAATACCCGGTAATCGAGTCCTGCCAGAACCACTTCTCGACTTATAAAGCCCCCGGATTTCATTTATACACGAAGTGTATATATCATATTCTGGGATTTGAGAAGCCTTATCAAACCAATCGTGAAAATCCGCCACAGTGGAGCAGCTAGGCGGCAAACTAGGCAAAGTGAATTGCGCATGGGTTCCTCGGGCGAGGAAGAAATACCAAGCACGGGCCCCTTCATATAAATTTCCAATATGAGCTAATCGCGGGTTAGGGTTGCCAACATAAAGCTGGTCGTACCCAAATTGTCGAGCGAAGCGCGAAGGGATATAAGGCTCAATTATGCATCTCTCGCCTAATCGAAGGACCAAGTAGCCCACTCGGATGGCGAGAAGCCATTGGAAAGTTCCCATGTTTAAGAGTGAGGATTCCTCAAAGACCACATCACCAAACTTCGGGCCTTCTTCTTCAGCCCCGTCGAAACAAGGGCGGCAGCAAAAAAGATCATAGTTGTTTTCCAGAGATAAGAGTTGTCTGGCCCGGACTATATACACGGTCGTCCATGTGGCCGACTCAAGCCTCTGGATGAAAGGAACAGAAGTTTCATTGTCATGCACGATCCCCGTCATTAACGAGGGACAATGCAGCACGAACCAAGCCACTAGATAAGTATAGGGCATGGGAACACGGGGTTGAAAAGTCTTCCAGACTTTCCTCCCGGCAATATTCATCTCTTTGACATCAAGGAGTTCGGAGGTCAAATCTCGTAAGCCTCTCTGCAGGCAGCCCGTCATTGCAGGGAGAAGACTTAGTGGTTTCCCATAAGTTAGGAGAACAGCGGGATAAACTACCTCAACCAAGATTGATTCTGTTGGTCTCGACGGCACAACGCACCGTTTCAACCATAGCATCAAGAAGCCAGCAAAGAGTGCCATGTCAGAAATGGGAGTAGCGGCTTGATGATGAAAGCTCTCAAACTCACTGCCAGCTTCGAACCCATCTTCTAAATGTTGATTCTTATAAACAGCCTGAGTAGCCCTGATGCGGGCTTTAATACTCCCAGCGGAGTTGACAGCAAGACGGGTCACCTTAGAGTCTTTCTGACCCAAGTTCTGAAATAAGTAATCCGCCCAAGCGGTATGCATGAGGCCACTCCCGCGTGTTCCGGCGACTTGAGCGCAGATATGGAAATGACACATTAATTCCCAAAAAGTGTCATAAATCTCCGGATGAGCAGTCTTTAAAATGGATAGTTCCTCAGTGGTGGGGACAAATTCTTCATATGGCGTTTGGCCAAAAGATAGTCCCGATATCGCATGCATCTCGTAGAGAGCAAATCCTAACTCCCCAACAGGTGTGAAGAAAGTGCAGCTATCCGGATTGTACCGCTCCAGCATAGCATAGAAGCAGGGATAGTTCTGAACAATCCCGCGTCTCGTAGCCTGTACTGATATCGTAAGGCCAGACTGAGCAAGAGGCTCTTTGAGTTCCTCTAAGACAAAATCCACCATCCTAGTCCACCAGCCGTCCTCTCCAGAGAACAACCAGCCTGGAGAACAAAAAGCTTGTGCAGGGAATTCCCCGCGAGAAGCAAGAAACTGGCGTATGAACATGTTCGCTGGAAGAGGCGCTTCCCGACTAAGTTCTTTCTTCTCAAATCTACCGGGTCTCAAACCTTTGAGCTGCCCGCCAATTTGAACACGAGAGGATCGACCAGATCCAAACGATACGTTTTCCTTCTCTTTGACAAGTTCGAAGGCCAGACCCCTGCGACCACCAACACTCAAGAAGTAGGAAAGTGGGTACATTCTCTTCATACTAGGAAGGAACAGTAATCGATCATCGACTCTCCGAAGCATCCGGGAGTCCTCTACGCACCCAACTTACCCATCGGCAGATATATGGTCTCCGAACAAAAATGATGGTTTGACAAACTGTTCCAGACCTGCAGGAGTCTCTAAATCCACATCGGTGATCAGAGCTCTAAGAGTGGAACTCCCAGCAAACCTAATCAAGTGTGTCCGTTCCAAGCTCGGAAAAGTGCATAAAGGAATTTCTCTGCGAAGACCAAAAGCTCTCCCCACTTCTGGGTCATCAATGTAGTTGAAATGTTGCTCCGGTAGAAGTGGCACATTGGGAAAAAGCACTGTAAAATCAGAAGCAAGGGTTAGTAGCAGAAATAAATTGCTAGTACGAAAGACAAATTCCACGTGTCAAGCGTTAAATACAAGGGTCAACCCTTGTAGCAACATTTGAACGTAGACATTTGAACGCAAAGGTCAAACCCTGCGTTATCAACATTTGAACGCAGAGGTCAAACCCTGCGTTATCAACGCAGAGGTCAAACCCTGCGTTATCAACATTTGAACGCAGAGGTCAAACCCTGCGTTATCAATATTCAAACGCAGAGGTCAAGACCCGCGTTCAAACTTCATATCCAAACATAGGAGTCTTAACTCTATGTTTCCTTAAACGCAGTCTTAAGTATGCGTTTTCTTTTTTTAACGCAGAGCCCAAACTCTGCGTTCCCAATTTTAACATAGAGACTGGGCTCTTTGTTTCTTAAACACAGAGTTTAAGTCTGCGTTTCCAATTTATAACGCAGAGCCGTAACTCTGCGTTTCTGAGGAAAAAACGAGCCATCTTCCTCGTTGATGAGAACCCATCTAGGGTTTACAAAGATTTGTTGAAACGAGTTGCCGTGGCCGTCACCTACCACAGCAACGGGGTCCGTGTGACAGCGACAACAGCGCCGAAGCGCTCATCAAAGCAGCGATATCGCCGGTGTTCTCAGCCGGCGACGCCTCCGAAGCCGCCTTGACGACTTTCTTGGAACCCGCACTCATCCTTCTGGGCGCCATGTGGATGGTAGGTCGGAAAAGATGGAGTTCGTCGGAGTTCGTCGGAAAATCAACCGAGATTGAAACGAGAAATCTCGTTCTTGGAACTAAGCAAGGCGAAAGAGTCGAATGACTCTTGATGTGACCTTATAGGTCTATTTATAACAGCCGTAGGGCTGTTAAATCGTATTGGAACTCTAAGAAAGAATCCCAACCGAATCTAAAACGTGATTTTTCACGTTAATGGATAAAGTCGGTTAGACCTTAACGCAAGATTCGCCTCTGCGTTCGATTTCGTTAACGACAGGCACAAACCGGCGTTATAAGAGTTCTTAACTCTGCGTCTCGAACCTTAAACGCAAAGGTTACCCCTGCGTTGTGGTTATTTAAAACAAAAGACACACTTTTGTATTGACAAATCATGATACTTATTTCTCAAAGTTCATGAACCCTTTCAGCATGACATCATTAAACTTTTGTATTTCCTCAGCAGAGTTTAAATCCTAGTCAGGTTAATATTACACCTCAGACGAACGTCATCCCTACAGAGCTTGGATTTGGCTTACATCATCGTAACGATAATTCCTCTGTTAAAATCCACTTATCGATTCTCATCAAGTGAACGATAAGTCTCAAAATCATTCGAATCATAATCAATTTGCTAACTCTTTCTCGAAGGAGTAGTAAGTATCCAATTCATCGGCTCCCTTTAATGGAGTGATAAAATTCTCAAAATCTTGTTTGAATCACAAGTACAGGAAATCATCATTCCGATGATAAATCACTTAGCAAATTTCCCCTGCGAGATGCTAAGTCCCCTAGATGTGTTCAAATCACATTAATATTCTCTTGTCACGTTAACACTACACCTCTGACAAAAGTCCACTTATCGACTCTCTTCAATAGAGCGATAAGTCCTCTAAATTGC
>BQKN01065513.1:5351-27426 GCA_022839385.1 Asparagus kiusianus
ACGCGAAGGTCGAAACCCGCGTCAACTAAGTCAGACGCGAAGGTCGACACCCGCGTCAACTAAGTTCAGACTCGAAGATCGAACCTCGCGTCAGAAAAGTCAGACGCGAAGGTCGAACCTCGCGTCAGAAATACTAAACGACGGAGTCCAGCCCCGCGTTATCTGAAACGAGTTTCCTCGTTGGATCCAAAGATCAAAACTTGCCGAAACAAGTTCAACAACCACGAAGGCCATACTTACCACCGATCAAAGGGAGGTGAGGCGGCATGCTCGCCTGAGCGGTAGCACCGCCGGTCGGCGCTGATGATGCCGACTCTCGAGCCACGGCGGCGTCAGATCGGGAAGAACGAGGAGCATCTTTCTTGGGTGCCATGAGATCTCGTCGGAGGAGATGAACAGTTCTTCGCCGGGGGAGAGAACGAAGATTTTTGTTGGAATTTTTTAAGAGAGTCGAATGACTCTGATTTGACCTAAAGCGGTCTATTTATAGACAGCTGGACAGGATGTCAAATCCCAACGAACGGGATTCGAGATCAGAATTCCGCCCGAACCGACCCTCGCGTTCGGGTCGGTTGAAATTCCCAAACGCTGGGCTCACCCACGCGTTCCAATTCTCAAATGCATAAATTGTTTATGCATTGGATTATTATGATGGCAGCTCTTCAACTACCAAGGCTATGACACGGCCCCAGGTAAATAAGAGCTAGCAGCAATCATCAAGGCGACCAAAGCCGAGAAGAAATTGGTGACTCCGCAGGGGAGTCTATCGAGAGACACAAACAGATTACAGTCAACAACATTGAAATCATCTTGCTCGATCAGACGGAGTGAGCAATCAATTCACAAGACTTTGGGGTCCAAAGTATTCCGAAAATTCGTCCCAGTCAACCGCGAACTTTCGAAAACTTTGGAGGGGGTTCTGTAGGCTGTCTAAAAAATCACAGTGGATAGCTGATTAAAACAAGCCCCTACGATAGAGGTCGCCATCAAATGACTTTCAAATCACCGCAAACACAACCTCATTTCTGAGATGATTGATCTTGATGGCTGCGACAACAGCATGATTAATAGAGATGCTGATGAGCAGTATAATGATTTTAGAAATAAAAGGTTGGATTTAGTTAGTGAGTTGCTTGGTAGAGAGTTGTGGGCAAATATTCGTCTAAAAGACACCATGGATGTTGATTCCCGTCTAAGCTCCTACAACGGAAGCTATAATCAAATAGTTTTCGGGTCGATAAGCGAAGAAACTGCAAATGGAGGACTTTTCACATAGATCGAGAAGAGTTACAATTCGACGACACTTCCGACAACTGATGGAAACTCTATTCAGCAGTCTTCACAATCTACAGTGAAGGTTACAATTTGACGACTTTCACACTCTACAACAGCTAAAGCGAGGATTACAGAACAATGGTCTTTGCGACGCCTTACAGAAGAAGTCACAAGTCAACAAACTTCTTCTAAAACGCGGAAGTCATCCCCGCGTCACAAATATGGAAGTGCAGGCGACCCCCGCGTTTCCAAGACACAACTCAACGTGAGCGACCCTCGCGTTCGTAAGGGTTCAACTCGCACCGACCCCCGCGTCACCAAGCAGGCAATAAGCCAAAACGCGAGCGACCCTCGCGTTCATCAATGTTCAGCTAACACCCAACATCGCGTCACGATTCTAAGACACGAAGTTGGGTTCTGAACGCCAGATTGGGCGTTTGACTTGTTCAAACACAAGTCGAACGGTTCCAGAACCGTTTATCCCACGTTCCGAGGGATTTTCGCCCACGTAGGAGCGGATATAGGGGTCAGTTACAACCCCTTATCCCCCTATAAAAACTCAACAAACTCGACAGAGTTAGAGGCGGGCTCTTTGAAAACTGAAGAGTGAGCAGGTTGGATTTGAGAGATCTAAACCGCACAGGTTGGAGATTTAGCAGCAACGAAATCCTTGGAGATAAGATTTTTTGAATCAATCTCAGGAGATCAGATCCGAGAGGATTCTTCGATAACAGATACAGCTTGATCATTAACCGAATTTTCGGTTCTAACAACTCTATCTATAGAGTTTTAACTCGTTCAGAGTTCTTAAACTCATTAAAGAGTTACGTATAAAACTTCCTACAGAAGTTCATCGTTCCCACGAGATAAGAGACGGTCGGATCGTCAACGGAGAGCAAATTCGACGCAAGCAATCGAAGGAGGCATTCCATCGCTACCAAGAAGAACCCAGTTTTAAACAAAGGGGAAGAACCAATTTCGTTCTCCTCTCTTTTGTAATCAAGTTGTAATCGAGATCAAAGGAATCAATTCAAATTTTCTTTTATCTTCTTTATTGCAATTTTCCTACATACAAAAGATGGCGACTCCGCTGGGGAAAAGCTTTTCCGACGATGAAGTGGTGGCGCAGTCCGACGTCCACCTCATGGGAACGACAGTAGAAACTCTCATCGTGGAGTTTGATCAAGCAAAGTATGAGGAAGCATTATCCTCTGGATCGCTTAGCCCCAAGGCTAAGCACGATGTACACAAGACCTTCAAGAAGGTCAATTCTGTTGTCGAAGTGCCGAAGAAAGCCCTCTCCTTCGGCCAGGAACTCAAGTTGGCTCTGCAGGCGGAAAATCCCACCTCCGCGTCAACCCAACGTGCTTCAGGCCACAAACGGCCTTTGGAAGAGACGAGTCCTGTAAACGTCGATGATGTTGCTGCTAAGGCTTTGAGACAAGCCAAAAAGAACGCCGCTCGCCGACGGAGAAGATCCATACGACGAGCACACTTACGTGAGAGCCGAATATTGGCTCAACGCGAAGATCGCGTTCCTAAAGCTTCAGCCGAACTTAGCGTTCCCAAAACAGAACGCTCGCTTCGTGGCAATGAGCCCAATTATGAACCTCGGCTAATTCAGCTGAAACGCGACCCTGAGTTGCGCGTTGTCTCCTCAAAATGCAGCCCTCAGAAGGAAGCTGTCAAACGCGACCCTTAGGGAAGCGTTCAATTAAAACACGACCCTCGCGGGTCTGTTTCACCAATTAAACGCAACCCCCAGGGAAGCGTTCAATCAAAACACGACCCTCGCGGGTCTGTTTCACCAATTAAACGCGACCCCCAGGGGCGCGTTCAAACAAAACAGGACCCTCGCGGGTCTGTTTCATCATTTAAACGTAGGCCTCGGCCTAACGTTTACAAATCTCAACGCGACCCTCGCGTTAATCTTCAAGAACGCCACTCTGGTGCTGTTCTTCGAGAACGCGATCTTCAAGAGGTCCGCCAGGTTGAGAAAGATCAGCGGGGTTTCAAAATCCACGTTCGACAAGAACTAGTCTCACCTACCCAAGGGCAGGGGGTTCCATCTCCACTTCCAAGCCCGGGGAAAAGTTCCTCCCAAGTTCCTGATCTGCGGGAATTATTATCAAGAGGAAAACCAACAACGCAAGCAACTCACTCATGCCAAGGTGAGAGACTTATTTCGGCGGTTCTTTCGGAGTGCCATTGCTGCACATCCTCGCCTCGGCAATCTGTGTTTGAAAGGTTAACAAATGTCGTTAGGCCTGCCAAACGTCAACGCCGACACAAAAAGAAATCTGAGTACCCTCAGGTCACTATCAACATGATCGGCCGAGGGAAAGCTTCGCATTCTGATTCCGACGAGTCGCAAAGAAGTCATTCCCCAACTGTTAGGGAAATTTGTGACCAATTCGAAGGAGTATATCAGAATACTCGGACTCGGACGGGAACTATTCGCCCGGTTGACTATCAAAAATTAGCCAAGGGCATTACAACAAGTGAGGAACATTCGGCAATAGTCGAATCTCAATCTTCAAGCTCTGTTGGAGCACGCGGGGTTTCCGCTTACACAACAGGGAACCACGAAGACATAGCCAAAAGAGTGGACGAACATAGTGTCATACTCCAGACGCAACAGGAGACACTTCTCCAATTAAAGGAGATGTTGGCCCAGCTTCTTGCTGAAAAAGGCCACAAACCTGAATCTTCCCGGAGAACGACTTCGAAGGGAAAACAAAGAGTGCACGAACATTCAGATCGTGAAACTCACAATCTGGGATCTTCTTCCGAAGGTGAGAGGGAGATAGAAAAGGAACTGCATCCTCAATCCACCAAGATGGACGAACTGGAGGCTCGCCTCAACGCAATCGCCAACAGGAGCGAGCTTCGCGAAGAGGGAGTAGTACGGCCTTACCCTGCTGAGTGGGATACAGCTCCCTACCCACCAAAATTTAAGGCCCCTACCTTGCAACCTTTCGATGGTACAGGATCGCCGAATCAACACATCTACTACTTCAAATCCCAAACTGGAGACGTAGTAGCGAATGATGCTATCCTGACCAGGTTATTCATCGGTACCCTTAAGGGTGTCGCTTTCGAATGGTTCATGAAGTTGCCTGCTGGATCTATCCAAAAATGGATAGATCTGGAAAGGCTATTCTTGGCCAGATTCTTTGAGGACGATACAGAAGTCTCCGTCCCAACTCTTCTTGCCACTAAGCAAAGGAAAGGAGAGTCAATCAAGGCTTACGTAGAGAGGTTCCGCAGCATGGCATTGCGATGCCCCTCAGGTATGACTCAATCAACTCTGGTTGAAACGTGCAGGCACAACCTGCAGACCCAACTCCTCGCTCAGATGGGAGTAGCAGAGTGTCGCTCCTGGAGACAATTAGTTTCGCAAGGAGAACAAGCAGAAGAGATAGTGGCGCGAGTCAAAGCTGAAGAAGAGCCACAACCCAAGCCGCAGCAACAACGCAATCAGCAAAATACCCAGCGGTCTAAGGGAAAAGAGACTCTAGCAGCCGACTACACGCGAGTGCCACCACCTACCAAGCAAGGCAAAGCGGCAAATCAACAAAGAGCGCCCAAACAATATTCGTTCAAAGAGGAGCATGTGGATACCTTATTCCAATTGCTTCGAAAGAACAATAAACTCCAGTTGCCTGAAATCAGAAAACCAGATGAAGCGGGGAAAGTTGATGAGCCCAACTATTGCCGTTATCACAGATTCCTTGGGCATCCTACCAAGAAATGCTATGTCTTCAAAGACATCTTGCAGAATTTGGTAAACGCTAATGTGCTCACCTTGAAACCAGAGCAGAAGACCGTATCCACTAATATGATAGCGGTCCAATTTGGTGACTTTCCCCCGGTGGTAACCGCGAACGGTGTTGTACCCATCCGCAAGGGAGAAATGCACTTAAAGAATGCTGACTTGCATAGTCAGAAGGACAGGGGGTTGGTACCCCTCACCACCCCAAAAGGGGAAATCATGTGGGTCCACCCTGATTTGCTTGAAGATCAACAGTGGACGAGCATCTCGTCCAGAAAGAAGGGAGGCAAGGCTAAATCTTCCAACATGATTAGCCCCTCCGTTGCCGAAAACGATGATCACCTTAAACCTCTTACTGATTCAGAAGAAGAGAGGATTGTCCTGGCAGCATATCCAGGAGACAACCCTGGCACTCGGTCAGGAAAAGCCTACCTGAGGGATTATGGCCAGAATGCTCAAGAGGTGGAAGAACAGCCCCAAGACGCTGGGGGTTCTGTGCCAAAGAAGCCGGTCGACAAAGGCAAACAAAAAGAGCTCCGGTTCAACAAAAATCTTCACCAGGAACTCGGGGAGTCAAGTGCTCCCTTTCAATTCAACGTCATGGCACAACTAGCTAACATACCGGCTAGGATCACTTTATATGAGCTCTTGAAAGGGTAAAGGCAAGTCCTACAATGCTACTTTCGCGATCTTCGAAGAGGATGGTGATGAAGCTCCTACCTTCCCGCTCTCTGAAGAAGAACAAGAGGTTTTTGCCACAAGAAGCGGAAATCAGTATCACTTCAACTATCCATCACCTAGTGATCAGTTAGCTGAGCAGGGGGTGACTAAACGGGGACCAGCCAAAACTCTCATGGAACTGGGGGTGATTATGACTCCTAGACTGGTTGAAGACGCTTGATGACAGTCGGTTGATAAACAGAAAGAAAAGAGGCCCCAGGAGGTTCAGAATCCGAAGCAGTCTCGTTTCAATCGTCCGATTGGAAGAGATAAACCGGAGAGCTCGAACACTCCGTGTATCTTCAATATTATGGCTCAACTAGCTAACATTCCAGCACGGATAACACTGTATGAGTTGCTGCAGTTGTCTAAAGAAACCAGGGAAGCCTTGCAAGAAGCCTTGGCCAATTCAGAAGTGTTCCTTACTCAGATCAAGCCAGTACCTGAAAATCCAGAACCGTTAATTCAACACTGCAATATAGCGGCTAAAAATCTTCCCTGCATTACCTTCACCAAAGAGGATATGCAGACGAAGAATTCGAACCATGATCGGCCCCTATATTTCATTGGGTACATTGCTCCAGTGAAGTCAACCGAATCCAAGTGGATCCGGGTTCCGCTGTGAGTATTATGCCGCTTCGCTTGATGTATAGCCTCGGCATTCCAGTTAGTAAGTTGGCGTCCACAGGCACTGTTATCTATGGATTCAACACTAGAGGGTCAAGACCCTTGGGTAAGATTCGGATAAAATGTCAAATGGGTGATCTGAAGACGGAAGTCACATGTTATGTGATTGATGCCGAGACTTCATATAACTTACTATTGGGTCGACCTTGGATCCATAGTAACGTTATAATTCCCTCCACTCTCCATCAGTGTTTGAAATATGTCGACACTGATAATAAGGTTAGGATGGTGGTCGCGGATAAGCAACCATTCAAAGGGTTTGTGAATTATTTCACTGATTCTCTCCTTTATGGTAACGAATCCGATACTGAATCATCGGCCCATGGCACGGACAGCGGAGAAGAAGCTGATACCGAAGACGGACTTGATTACAATGGAGGTTTTGTTTTAAATGACATTGTACCCTTTGTAATCAATCTTGACGATGAACATTCGTCAGATGGCAGTTGTAACTGGCAACTTGCTAATAATGAAATAAATGATGATTTAGAGTACTCATTATCTCTTGATGATGTGATAAAGGGATTGTATGATAATCCCGATTTATACACGCCACTTCGATCGTCATATATAACAAAGAAACACCTCCAGCATTCTTTCGGGACAACCCTGATCGTCCCTGCCAAAATAGGAGGCGAAAAAGAAGTGATTTACGGTAAAGGAGAGAGTTTTCCATTACCAGATTATTTCTTAAGAGAAGATGAGAATGATGACAAACCTGGTCTGCATTTATCTAAGTATAGTCCGGAAGCGCACAAGCTCATGGAAAAACAGGGATATGATTTCATATTTGGAGAAGGTTTATACTTCGATCGAGGTCCCCGTATTCCAGCCAAAGCGGCATATATACCAAAAGGGAAACCGGACGATTATTATAAATTCAGACGGGGATTAGGGTATGTCTCTTCTTCAGAAGACGAATGTTGCTGGTTAATCAATAACCAATCATCTAGGCAATACAAAGATGGGTACTCGTCAGATTCCTCGGAATGAGATTCCGATATAAGTCTGGGGGAAGTATTCAAAGCCCTAATGACGAACATGACTACAGCTGATCCATCCACAATGGAGGACGACGATCAAATGCCAACATGGGAAGACCCATGGGTTCATCACCTAAACATGCAGTATGGTGATAGGTTTGAACAGAGGGAACCCCCCACTGAAGATAAAATAGTCCAAATTAACATGGGCGACGAGACCAACCCAAAGCCTATATTCATCAGCGATAGTCTTCCCCCAAATGAGAAGGAGGAATTAATTGCTCTCATCAGGGAATATATTAACGTCTTCACTTGGAACTATGAAGACAGGCCAGGGCTCGACCCCAATGTGGCAATGCACCGCCTCGATATCAAGTCGGATGCCAAACCAATCAAACAATAGCAAAGACGGTTTCGTCCACAGATTATGAAAGCCATCGAGGCAGAAGTTAAGAAATTGATCGACTCAGGATTTATCCGAGAGGAGCAACATCCTGACTGGCTAGCCAATATTGTTCCAGTCATGAAAAAGAACGGTAAAATTAGGATTTGCATCGACTTCAGGGACCTGAATTCGGCATGTCCAAAAGACGACTTTCCTCTCCCAATCACGGACGTCATTATCGACAATACATGCGGATTTGAGAGAATGTCTTTTATGGATGGCTTTTCAGGATATAACCAGATCAAGATGCACCCGGATGACGAGAAGCATACAGCGTTCAGAACGCCCCTCGGTGTCTTTTGCTACACGGTGATGCCTTTCGGTCTAAAGAATGCAGGCACCACGTACCAGCGAGCAATGACTAAGATTTTCCAAGAACATCTCAGGAAAACAGTCGAGTGCTACGTTGATGATTTGGTTGTAAAAAGCCGCAACAAAGAAGATCACATCAAGGACTTGAAGACGATGTTCGATCTCATGCGGAGTCATCAATTGAAGATGAACCCCACTAAATCCTTCCTTGGAATGTCCAGCGAAAAATTCCTTGGATTCGTCGTCACCACTAAAGGTATACATATCGATCCCGATAAGGTGAAGGCGATACATGAACTGCAACCCCCTAGAAATCTAAGAGAACTCAGAGGATTGCAAGGGCGTTTAGCTTACATCCGGCGGTTCATCTCAAATCTTTCTGGGAAGTGCCAACCATTCTCTAAGCTAAACAAGAAAGGTGTGTCATTTATTTGGGACGACGCTTGCCAAAAAGCACTCGAAGATATCAAAACATACCTGACGAACCCTCCTGTTCTCGTTGCACCAAAATCAGGTAAACCGTTCTTAATTTACATCAATGCGATGAACCACTCGATAAGTGCTTTACTAGCACAAGACGATGATAACGGTCACGAACAGGCAGTCTATTACCTAAGTCGGACCTTGGTAGGCGCCGAGTCTCGATATCCGATGATTGAGAAAGAATACATCGCATTGGTATTCGCAGTACAAAAGATGCGGCATTACTTGGTTGGACAGACGATTTACGTCATTTCTAACGTTAATCCAGTACGGGTATTTATGACTCAACCGGGTTCTATGAATTGGCGGTTAGCGAAATGGGCCCTTCTCTTGTCCCAATATGATTTGCACTTCAAACAGCAGAAGTCGATCAAAGGACAAGCAATTTGTGATCTTTTGGCGGCAAACCCGACAACGGATACGGCAGAAGTATATGATGATTTGCCGGATGAAACCCACGAGGTTAACACTACATCGCACCAACAAGTATGGCAATTATACTTCGATGGTGCTTCAAGAGCAGCTAATGTGGCAATAACCCCCGGATGTTCTAAAGTCTCCTCTGGAGTTGGAGTTGTCTTAGTTTTCCCGGGGAAGCATGTGATGCCTCGGGCTTATTCACTGACTGATCCATGTTCTAATAACGTAGCCGAGTACAACGCGCTTCTCATTTGACTCAGTTTCGCCAAAGAGTTGGGGGTCGAATATCTCGAAGCTTTTGGGGATTCTCAATTGATAGTCAATCAAGTCCGTGGAGAGTATGAAGTCAGGAACCAAGACCTGATCCCGTACCACCAGGAGGCCATCAAAATGGCAGATTCTTTTGAAGAATTCTTTATTGAATACATCACTCGTCTCCATAACGCTTATGCGGATGCACTGGCAGCACTAGCGGTATCACTTGTGCAGCCTCCCGAAACTAAAATGCTAGTCACAGTAAGATCGCATCAACTCTGCATACCCATATACAATATGGATATCGAAGAGGAAGATGATAGAAACATAAACGCCAAAGAGGTGAACTCAACTCAAATTGAGTCTGAGTCCCAAGATTGGCGTTTTCCTATCATTGACTACGTCCAATATGGTATTTTGCCAGAGGATGTAAAAGAAAGGGAATCAATCCGCCGAAGAGCACCAAGATTCTTCTATAATACCGAGACCCATACGTTATACCGTCGAGGGTACGATGGTTTGTTACTCCGATGCCTTTCGAACGAAGAAGCAGAAGAAGTTCTTAAGGAAGCACACGAAGGAGAATGTGGCGCGCATCAGCCCGGTCCCAAACTGTATGATCGCATCAGGAGAATGGGATATTTTTGGCCAACAATGGTTCATGATGCAATCAAATACGCCCGAGAGTGTCATGCTTGTCAAGTACATGCAAATTATATGCACCAACCACCGGAGCGGTTACACACGTCAACCACATCTTGGCCGTTCGAGACATAGGGTATGGACATTGTCGGTCCTATTTTTCCCCCTTCAGTCAAAGGCGATCGATTTATTCTCACAATCACGGATTACTTTTCAAAGTGGGCTGAAGCGATTCCGCTTAAAGAAGTGAAGACGAACAACGTCATCAATTTCATCAAACATCATGTCATATACCGACACGGCGTGCCAAGACGGATCATTCATGATAATGGTCCACAGTTCATAAGCAACGCTTTCGTCAGGTTTTATGACAAGTTCAAAATTCAAGATATTTTGTCAACAGCTTATTATCCCGCCTTGAATGGATTAGCCGAGGCTTTTAACAAGATGATCATCAAAATCCTGTCAAAGCTCGTGAAGACCAATAAACGAGACTGGGACGATAAACTCAGTGAAGCACTCTGGGCTTATCGTACCACCATACGCACACCTACAGAAGCCACCCCATATTCGTTGGTATACGGATGTGAAGCTGTGTTACCGTTGGAAATCCAAATCCTATCCATTCGGATCGCTCTCACAACTGAGATGACGATAGAAGAACAACGTCAGAAACATCTCGAAGAACTCGAAATGTTAGATGAAAAGCGCTTGGAAGCTCAACAATACATTGAGTTTTATTAAGCCAAAATATCTAGGGCTTTTAACAAAAGAGTCCGACAGAGAAGCTTCAAGGAAGGAGATCTGGTCCTCGCTGCTCGCCGACCGATAATCCTCAACTCCAAGAAGAAAGGTAAATTAGAACCCAAATGGAAAGGGCCGTTTGTGATAGACACAGTCTACTCAAACGGCGCATATCGCCTGATTACTCAAGAGGGCGTCAGGCAATTAATGCTAATAAATGAGAAGTTCTTGAAAAAGTACTATCCCTAGTACATTCAGGATAACCCATTTATCGGGAAGTTCCTTGAAGAATATTACACTTAATATTCTAGAGGATAACCCAAAATCATTTTCACCACCAAAATCCCTCACTGATCAATTTTAATTGACAGTGAGTCCACCAAAAGTGTCTTTCTGGCCTAAGCCACCAACAAATTCCCCTCTTGATTCTTTCCACGAACAAGAGGTCCACTTTCAGTTCAGAGTCCCCTTTCGATAAATGAAAGAACTCTCTTCTTTTTTCTCTTTGGTTAAACCTCCTCATGGTTATAACCGAAGTTAAAATTTCACTTCGATAAATGAAAAACTCATCTAGATAACCAATCCTATAAAAGGTAAGTTTATCTAGATCTTCCAGATTCTCGGAGTGGAGATCCCACTTCTAGTTTCTTTTGCGCTGGAAATAGAATATAAAATTCTTCCTTTCCAGAATCAAGGAATAGAATAAAAAATTCTTCCTTCCTTGTATTCGGGTTCGCCTTCACCCTAAAAGAAGACCGGGAAATAGAATATAAAATTCTTCCTTTCCCACAACAACCTTTTCTAAGAATGTATCAATCTAGGATTCATCCTAGGAAGTTTATCCCGAATCCTAAGCAGGGATAAGTCTGCGCCTAACACGCGCTGCCGGTTTAGTCTTTCTCCGTAGAAAAAGACATCAGAGTTCGATTCTGGGGTATCCTATCCTGAAACCTAAGCAGGGATAAGTCTGCACCTAACCCGCGCTGCCGGTTAGTTCTTAACCGTTAAAAAGAACACCCGACCACATATTCAACATTGTGGCAGGTTGTTATTAATAGCACCAAAATCCATACCTTACATGCATGGGGAATTTCATCCTGAATCCTAAGAAAGGATATGCCGACGCCTAATACGCGTCGCCAGGTTAGTCTTTTACTGTCTAAGAAGACACCAAAACCTAATTCTGGGGATCTTTATCCCGAAGCCTAAATAGGGATAAGTCAGCGTCTAATACACGTTGCTGGGTAGCCTATTCCCGTAACAATGGCGAACTCTACGTATTCAAAGTCGTAGCCCAAAGTCTCAGAGAATTCACTCTCTTAGCATAACGTTACATGCGGAACGGATTTAGACAATCCACATGCTAGCCCGACTTAAACGGTAGTCGGTAAAGGCTTATCAAATCCGTTGAGGGCTGAGGGTTTGCCAAAAATCCTATGAGTATTATGGTTAATCATTCCAAACAGAGTGAGAAATCATAATAAAGATAAAAAATAAAATCATTTCCACTAAGAAGATCAAAAGTCAAAGTATTCAGCAAATGAAATCATACATCAAGCCCATGGCTAAAAATCTGCTAACTAAACTTAGACAGCTTCTCATCATAAGCTTGCCTAAGCTCATCCTGCAATTCAGCTCTGACCGACTCTTCAGTGGTGGCTAAAGTCTTCACAGCAACTTCCTCCGTCTCGACCAGCTTCAGCTTCAAGGATTTCAACTCCTCAGATAAGGCAGTGTGGGCTTGCTGATCCTGTACCTTCGTCATCTGAAGGATACTCAAAGTCTCCTCTTCTTCACGAAGACCTCTTCTGAACTGTTCTATCTTGGTCTCGCAAGAGGCAATAGAAAAGTCAAGCTCGGCAAGTGAAGATGATCTAACAGCAAGGTTGGCCTCAACTCGATCTACCCGATCCCGCTGCACCTGAATCTCGAACTCAGCAAAAACTCGAGCATTGCGCCATGTCTGTAAGCGAGCATCCAAATTGGCAGCAATGAATGAAGAGGCACCTGCATCCCGGAGCTCACGTAACATCTGAAGCTCGTGCTCTAGGCAATCAAGGTCATCAACTATAGCCTTCGCCAGATCCGGATATCCTGCATCCCTTATTGAATTTATTCTGGGGTCAAGGAAAGACTTAAATTGGTGAAGGAAAAGTCCACCGTGAAAGAGCTTGCCAATCATAGTATTCACAAAGGAGAAGAAGGAGCGAACTTCTATGCAGATGACGATCTTCTCAGGATTGTTGTCTGATAACAACTCCTTCACAAGGACATGAAGCCGAGAAGAAGACCCTACACAAAAAAGGGGAAATCCGTCAAAAAGCCTTGATGAGGAAATAAATGATATTTCTCAGTTGCTTAATTCATACATTCTTCCCCTTGAGTCACTGGGGGTAGTGGAGGTGTAACCGCTATGGATGTATCAACTGGTGTAGTTGGTCTCACAGCCGGCTCAACAGGATCAGTCTCGACAAAAGCTTCTGTCAAACACAAAATGGAATTTTCAGATTCATCACATTATAGCTGCATTAGTCACAAAATGGCTAGTCCTATAATTAACCTGAGAAGAGGCACATACCTTCAAAAGGACCATCCTCGGAATTCTTGGGGAGTGTAGACTCAGGAAACATATCTTCAGGCATTTGGTCATCAATCTGAGGAGAGCCATACATGAAGTGGAGCATAGGAGTGTCCACAAGCAAACCCTCCTCATCGAAATCATCAGTCGAAAAATCTGACACAAGAAAATATAAATGCGAGAGAAGAGTAAAGAGACTACGACCAATGGAAATGAGTTACCTCTTACGGATGTGTTAGCCTCTCTACTCCCAAGGTCCACGTTTGCCCCCTGCAATTTATCTGAAAGAGCAAGAAGCATAGAGACAATTAAGGGAGGCATGAATTCTGAATCATTCAACTCCTTTGTTTTCCATCTAAAGGATATATTGTCAATGGTAGATGTACCTGGATTCGCTGAATCGGGTCCTACATTGATAGTCTCCCTAATATCGGCAGCTTCTGCAGGCTTTTCTACCTGGTGTGGTAAGTCAGGCTCACCAGAAAATGCAAAATCATGAGGAGTAGGATCGAGACTCATCTCTCCTTCCTCACGCTCTCCTATATAAAGATGGAAAAACATGAGCTCGAAGTTCTGAATGATCAAGAGGATGGTCTATAGGGTAGATGTTACCTCCGTCACTAGCGGGATCATCACCAGCCAAATCCATCTCAGGTGCTCGTGGATCTGCACGTGGCTTGTGGGCTAGTCTCTTCCGCCTAGCAGCTGGGACAACAATCGGAGGTCTCGCCTGAGTAAAAGGACAGAATTCTTCTTCTTTATCAGCCACTGTCCCTGATACATCAAACAATTGTCAAAATTAATAATTCTGGAGGACAGAGAGAAAAGATGGGTGATTAACCTCGCTCGAAATATTCCTCGTAATCTTCAGGATCTCCGCTTGAAACCTCTTCAGCAGAATTGAAGGTCTTTTTTCCTTCTTCGTCGATTCGACGAGTCTTGCTCCGCGTCCTCTGTGACCGAGCATCTTCCTGAATCGCACGAGAATCAGCCTGAGAAGCCTCCTCAGCCACTAACTCTGCAATCGGCTTCACAGGAACGGGTTTGTTAGCTGCTAACAACCACCTGCAGCTTAAGAATGTGAGCTTTAACTGACGTTTAGCACTCGGGAGACTGAACTTAGCACCAGTGCAGCCCGTCACGGTCCACAGCCATGCCCGAAGACCGTCCACCAAACTGCCGTGAGTCCGAAGCTGCTGACGCGGGTTCCCAATATAAAGCTGGTCATAGCCAAACTGGCGAGCAAATCGGCAGGGTAGATATGGCTCTATAAAACAATGATTCCTCACCCGGAAGGTCAGGTAACCCGGCCTAATGTTCACTAGCCAATTAAAGCAGCCGATATCTAAATGAGTTCGATACTCCCTCGGCCTCTCCTCATCAATCAAACACTCGCCGTATCGGCTGAAGAACTACGGGAAGCAAGTGGAAAATGCCCAACACTTATGGACCTGTAGCTGCTTCCTGACTTCAAGAAATCCTCGCCCCTCCTACCTACCATTCTCAAACAACTGTAGGAGGCGAACAGAGCGATCCGTGGTGTTAGGTACCGACATCATATCAGAACGATGAAGGACGAACCAAGCCATCAAATAAGTGTATGGAAGCTCCACCATAATAAGAGGAATCCGAGCTGACGGTACACCTTCTTTCTGTGTGAAAGAACTAGAAATCTGTCGAAGCCCTCGATGAATGTTAGCTACCATCACCGGAAAAAACGAAAGTTCCTTTTTGTAGGCAAGCTGAACCTCTGGGTAGAGCACATCCAATGGCAAAATGTCACTGGACTGATACGGGACCACGCATTTCTTTAACCAGATAGCGAGGTAACCGGCAAGAAGGGTCATCGGCTGAATCGATGCGGTCGCATGCCACAAGAATGATTTAAATTTGGTCCCTGTATAAAAGCCACTCTCGGGACTGCTAAGGGTATAGGAGTGAGCATCAATCTTCTTCAGCAGACCATTAACCTCCGAAGGACTAAGCGTTGCCAGCTCACAAATAGCCTCACCAGAATTGCTCTCTAAGTTTTTGAACAAGTAACATGCGAACTGCTTCAGGCTCACCTGTGACTTGGTCCTCTTCGCTAAAGGCTCAGACTACGCCAAAGCAATATGGTAGTGACATGCGAGATCCCATAAAGTCTCATAGCGGTTGGGCATGCGGTCCTTCAGCTGACTCAACTCATGGTTGGAAGGAAAGTACTCCTGATATAACATATGGCCCATGGGCAAACCAGAAATCTTGTGCATCTCATAAAGAGCCAAGCCCAACTCTCCGTGCCCAGTCAGAAAAGTATTCGAATCTGGGTTATAGAGCTCGTACAAAGCAAAGAAATGCTTAGCGCTGATGGGTAAACCATACATGGTGGAACGAATAGCTGCATATAGACCACAAGCGTGCAACTCCTCGCGCCATCGACTTAAGACGTAGGTCATCATACGAGCCCACCAAAGCCTGTCTGAAGAATGAACCCAGCCATAGAATCTGTGGCGCGACGCAGGCATCTCCCGTCCTAAGTCGGCGAGACGATTCTTCAAAGTAGAAGCAGAAGCAAGAAACTCGTTACGCGGCGGTGTATCCAGCCCAATACTCCAGGTCGCAATCCAATGATATGACTCCTGCTCGAACCAGGAGCTACATGATGAGTAATATAGCCACAGTGAATGCTCTCATGCTCCTCCGTCAAATGCCACGACATCTCCCATGTCATGGCCTGATGTCTGAGCTCAGTCAATGAACGATGACGAGAAATCTTAGGCAAATATAGGAAACCCTCGTCATCTTTATGAAGCCACTTCTCGGCACCAATAAACACTGCATCAGGGTCTTCAACAGAGTCACCGAATAAAAAGTCAGTCTTCCTGAGAGGCTGAACAGAGCTGGTATCCTTCACGAAAGGCGCATCAGTAATCAACTGTCGAAGAACTCGATGTCCACCTTCCTTCACCACTTTCTTTTCATCACTATTGTTCATATTCATATCATATTTCTTCTTGCAAGAACAAATTGATCTATATAATTTAATTAGCCATTAATTGTAATTAGATTAGCATAAGACCCTAATCACCCCCCCCCCCTCTAGGGTCTAATAATTGGTATCAGAGCTTGGTGCTCTTTGATTTAAGGACTAACCGCCTTGAGTTAAAGATCCAAGTTATTGTATTTGTGCTAATCTATATTCTAATTATATTGTGTCTCTTGCATTTCATCTTTATGGATATGAATGATTCATCTTGCTTAGGATATGCTATTAATATTGCTCCTCGTTTGGATATTTTTCCCTATGCTCAATGGCGCATTAGATTCAAACTTTTCGTTCAATCTAATCAATTTGATTTGTGGGAAATTATTGAGGATGGCTATGTTGTTCCCATTTCGGAAAAATCCAAATGGTGTGAGAATGATAAAAGATTGTTTAATATGAACAAGCTTTTGTTACAATATTTAATTAATGCTTTTCACTCATCGCTTTCTAACAAATTTGCTAATTTTGATAGTGCCTATGCATTATGGAAACTCATTGAAGCACATGAAGGAAAATTGGAGGCTATTCTACAAGCGTTGGAAAATCCCGCTTTGAGTACTAAGGAAGCCTCATCTCCATGTACAATACCACTAGGTGATAACCCTAGTGAGGTATACGACAATGAAGATACTATCACTTTTGATGAACTTGCTCTTGAGTTTGAAAAATTACATAATTGCTATATTGATGTCAAGAGTAAGTATACAAATATGAAATTCATTCATGAAACACTAGCAACTAAGTTTAATTTTATTGCAAATGAAAATATCATTCTTAAAGAATGCAATGAAAATTTGAAAATTGAATATGCTAGTTTGCTTCATGAAAAACGTGATGCTATGTTAGAAGTAGATAAGTTGAAATCTATGATGAGTAATCTTGTTTATCCTACTTCTAGTAGCAATGCTTGTATGCACAATGATGAGTTGAATCAAATGAGGAAATGGATATCTACCTTAGATTCAACACTAAACACTTGTATTGCTAATAATAAAAAGCTTATGGACTTATGTGCAAAGTTTAATATTAAATCTTCTAAGAAACCTATTCACTATGCACATATGTATGACAAAATTCAAAAATACTCTATTTGCGGTCTCAAGGGCCATTTAGCTCAATCTTGTCATAATGCACCAAAAATTGATAAGCCTATTCATGATTGTGCATCCCATCAAGCTTCATCATCACATACACATGTACACACACATAGTGTAAATCATAAACATGCTCATGTGTACAAATGTGATTATTGTGGTCGTTTTGGTCATTTGACCATGTTTTGTTTCGATTTAAAGAGAAATTCTCGTTTGCAAAATAATTACAAAGAAAAATCTATTTTTGCAAATAAACCACGTGCATTCCATTTTGGTCAACGCAAACCATTCAAACCTCTACATTGCACAAATTACAATCGTATGAGTCATGTTTACAATTTTTTGCTTTGATCGTATCGGTGCATAAAATACGCCCAAGCGGGTTCATAACCCTAGGGCCTTGGATTTAAATGATAGGGGTCATGTCCCAAGTTCTAGTGGTACCAAAATGATTTGGGTACCAAAATAATTTTTACATTTTTCGTTTTTGCTTTTTTTTGTTTTGTTTTGTTCTTATTTTGAATAATTAGTTTTTTGAGCTTTTAATGACAAATTGTATTCTTTATACTAAAAATAAATTATTTGTTTGTTTTTATGATTAAAAACACTTACATATATCTTATAAAACTTTTATTATATCATAAAACATTTTTTCCAAAAGGTCTAAATCATAAAAAATCTCAAAACAATTTTTCAAAATCACCTGACTCTTTCACTTTCTCGCGGTCGACCGACTCGGTCGACCGACGATCTCTCTGTAATCATTCCGGTCGATCGCGTCGGTCGATCGAAATGAAATTTATGCAGCGACAGTGAATTTTTATTGGGTTTCGGTTTTGTTATTGGGTATCTGTTTTGAACCCGAACTCTACATCACCATTGAATCTTCATCTTCTCAATCCCAGCCGTTGTTCCCTCTCTCAAAACACCCGACCTCTCTTCTTCCTCCCATTTCGAAATCGCAAAATCTAGGGTTTGAAATTCGGTCGGTCGCCTGTTTTGTTCAACCGCTAATCCTCATTGTCGATTTTCATCAGAATATGTGGGTAAATTCTTCTCTTATCTCTTGATTTCTACATTCTTAGGTTTATATTCTCAATCTTGAGTTTCCTTTTAGGGCAGCCTTTTAAAATTGCTCTAAATTTCTTTTTTACAGGGATTTTTCATATAATATCTCATATCTAATCATATTCCTAATCTATCATGCCTCCCAAGCCTCCTAAAAAGAGATCAAAACCAGAGTCTAGTTCCTCCTCTATAAAAGCTTCACATTATGAGGATTATCTGCTTTATAAATCTCTTGTTAGGAAATACAGAGAACTGTGTAAACTGAAAATCATTCCTACTAGATATATCAAATATCCTGAGTTATTCATGTATAACACTGAGTCTATTCTTCACAATGTTGGGTTAGATAGGTTGCTAGATGAGGGACATAAAGTTCCTTATTATCCATTTCTTGTTTATCTGTTTTATGCGAACCTATCTACAACATCCTCTGCTGATGGTAGTCTGACCATTACCTCATCAGTTAAAAATATTGAAATAACCTTTTCTGCCAACGAACTTGCGAGGATTCTTAATATCCCAACAGGTGACGTTGCTCTCATGTCTGTTGAACCTGGTGATCCAAATATTAACCAACTCATGTTTAAGCCCGGTTGCTCTTACCCCATGAACAACAATTCTCTTAATCCCAATGCAAAACTCATTGCTAGAATTGTTGCTCAGAACTTAATTCCTAAAACCGGTAGCTTTGATCATTTTGCCTCTGATAAGATTAATGTTGTTTTCGCCATTTTTGCCAAAATCAAAGTAGATTTGGCAACTGTGTTTTTAAACAATATGGCGTCAAAGCATACAAAATTCCTACCTTTTGGATCCTTTCTCACCCTCATCTTTCAACATTTCAATGTTGACCTCACCAATGAACCCAAGATTGAAGCCAAGAAGGACTTCTTTGATAAGGTTTCTCTTTCTAGAATGCAGATGGCCATTGATTCCACTCCATCCTCTCGTTCCCGATCTAGAGCGTCTACCTCATCTTCTTCTGATATTTATGACCGTCTGGATAGCCTTGAGACTCAGTACTCAGGTATTCAGAAGCAAGTCTCATCTATTCAGAGGGATGTTAGGACTATTTTATCCTATCAGTGTCAGTCTCTTGGGATCCCGGATCCCTCTTCCAGTTCTGAGTCTGGCTCTGAAGAGGGCCCTGCTGATGGATCAGGATCTTCTGATGATGATGATGGTGGTGGTGGTGATGACGGTGGTGGTGATGGTGGTGGTGATGACGATGTTGGTGGTGATGACTGATTTGAGTTCCTTTATGTGACGTTCATATTTGTCTTGATGTTCTATTTTGGGTTGTAAAACTTGATAACAATATTTTATTTGAGTGTAATAACTCTATGATGCTTTGTGGAACAAACTATGTATGGATTTATGAGACTCTTTATGTCTGATTTGTATGACCTTTTATGTTTATGCACATCTATGATGCCTAAACGATGATTTATGATCTTTTATCCTTTTTATGATCAATGCATGGTTAAAATAATAATCATGTTTTGTATGTGAAAATTGAGTTACTTATATTGTTTCTGCATATGATTGATGGATAATTATTGTTTTTAGCTCCTGCAAATATTAAATAGATGTCATTCAGTCAATTTGACAGGGGGAGCTTCTGGTATACATTTTTATCTGTGCTTATATGCAGGGGGAGCGTTGCTCCTAATTTTTTTCTTTTCCCTTTTTGATGTTGTCAAAGGGGGAGAAAATACCATATATGATTTTCAATATAGTTTACAAATTGATTCTTTTTATATATGGCTCAATATGATCATTTACAATATGGTTATCAGTTTATATTTTTATAGTCATATATAAATTGTTTGCCATCATCAAAAAGGGGGAGATTGTTGACCCTATAGTTTTGATGATGATTTGACAAACAATTTATTACTAATAAGTTTTCTAGTGTTTTGTGTTTATGCACTCTTTTTAGGTATTTCAACACACGTCAATCAAGTGTTAAAGATTCAAGTTCTTTTGCGTGGATTTACCTAGGTATATGTTTAGTACACTTACATATATTGTATGATTATATGTAAGCTCAATATATGTACACTTAACACGTTTTTTTGATGTTTTCTATCATATAAATGATTTTTCATCAAACGTTGTTACAATAACTTTTATCTCATGTTTACAGCTCTTTCGTACTTTATTATATACATATAATATATGTACAATATACATATACATATTTACAAGTTCTATATCAACTTTCACTTTTATATAAAAACAGGTTTTCTAAGCATTTCTCAAAAACAGGTAGTTTTCACAAACAAAAATTGATTTTCCAAAAATTCTTTTTTAAACATGTTTATTTTATCATTTAGAAACTTTCCCCAAAGTTTCATTATTTTTGGACTTGATTTGATATTTTTTTTGGATTTTCTAACTAGCCCCAAAACCTGGAAAATTACATATATCAGATTTCAGTCGACCGGTATGGTCGACCGACAGTTGTTCTTTTTCTGAGCAAATTTCCAGAGAGCCTTCCGGTCGATCGAAAATTTCGTCGGTCGACTGCCAGTCCTGAACTCGTGTTTTCTGAGGTTTTTGAGCTAAGCGGTCGACCGGACCGGTCGACCGCCGAGTTGTCAGATGTGTATAACAGCTAGTTTTTCAAATGGTGTTTTGGTCTTTTTGCCTACTTTTAGCTGTTGTATTAGGGTGCTATATATACCCCATTGCTGCTCTTCCTCTATAGAACTAAGAAATCCAAGTTTGTGTTTAACAAAGTGCTAAGGTTGTTTAAGAGCTGTTTAAAGAGCTGATTTCATTAATCTGTTTTCAAGAGAAGTTTTCTTCTTCAACAAGAAGTGGCCTTCAAACTCTTTTGGGATCATCCTCTACTGTTCTTATTGCTTGAGAAGTTTTCTAAACTCTTATATAGCTTGTTATTTCACTTTCATTTCAGTTAGCTATATTTATTGAGTTTTGATTCACTGTTATCACACACACATATTTGAGCTTAATATTTTCATACTATATAGTGTGGGTTGTGGGGTGTGATTTAGTGAGTGTGAGCTTCATTGTGTTCTCACTTGTTATTTGAGAACAAATCATTGTATTCAACCTTTATTTGTGAGAATCACTTGTAATACACTTGTACACCGAGAGAAGTGTGAGGAGAGAGAGACGGGGTTAAATCCAATAGGAGTGGCGTCGATTGACGAACCTAGGGAGAGGTTGTAATCGAGCACTTGAGGAGGAGGACACGGGCTAGATTCCTACACTTAGTGTGTAAAGTGTGATTGTGAGTGATTGTGTAGTGTGAGAGTTTTCGGTGATCTTGTAAACCGAGTGTGTAGAAGTTCCGGCTTCCAAACCAGATTGTGATAGTGGATATCTCCTCGAGGTGAGGAGCGGGGACGTAGGTCGTGGGGACCGAACCTCGTGAACATATCGTGTGTTTGTGTTTTGCTAAGCATACTTTCTTTTCATCACTATTGTTCATATTCATATCATATTTCTTCTTGCAAGAACAAATTGATCTATATAATTTAATTAGCCATTAATTGTAATTAGATTAGCATAAGACCCTAATCACCCCCCCCCCC
>BQKN01065516.1:8812-19841 GCA_022839385.1 Asparagus kiusianus
CCCCCCCCCCCCCCCCCCCCCCCCCCCCCCCCCCCCCCCCCCCCCTCTAACCTCTACTAGCTTTGCCAATGACTATTATGAGTCAGAACGGAGTGAAACTATCGGCTTATTGGGTTTTTTATCCAACCTTTGTTAGGGTAAAAAAGTAAGGAGACATAACTTAGTGGAGCTGTCGATTATTGGGTTTGTAACCCAAATCTTATTTGGTTTGGGAAGAGGGGCGTGGCCTACCTTTGCCCTCCCCTAGCTTTGTTAGTGACTATCGTGAGTTAGAATTGAGTGGAATTCTCGGCTTATTGGGTTTTTTAACCCAATCCTGGTTAGGTTTGGTAAAAAAGTAAGAAGAAGATTGGAGCTATTGATTATTGGGTTTTTAACCCAAATCTTATTGGGTTTGGGGAAAAGTGAGGCATTGTGTTACATGCTCGGATGCTCCCTTGTGGGCGCTCAAAGAGCATCTAAGGCGTTTCAGCACACATACCTGAGTTTGCAAAGCACCCCACATCATTAGATGCAAGGGTGCTCGAGCTTGTGCTGAAGCGCCCAACACTTAGAGGCGCACACATAGTATTACCTCTTATAAACTGGTGCCGATTTATCTTGCACTTTGGCACTATATGAATGTGATTCTCTCTGTTCAAAGGATGGTAAAGAATATAATTTGATTGTGCACAATCAGCACAACTTACTTTTCTTTGTTAGTAAGGGTGTGTTTGAAAATATTCTGTTGTTGACGCTCCAAGATTCATAGATCTCGAATATTTGATGAAAAACCATAGAATGCTCATCGTGTTATTTTAGTTTAAAGCATGTATAGCTATTAATTCCTCATGCTTGACTGTTTTATTAAGAAGCTCCAGCTCCATATTCTTTTTTGATAAGATTAGTTCTTTTTCATAATATTTCTTCTCTTACTGTCTTACAAGCATCTTTCTTTTATCCCTAAGGTGTTGCCTTCATTGAGAGAGAAGCATGATGAGTTTATGTTAAGGGAGCTTGTGAAGAGGTGGACAAATCATAAAATTATGGTCAGGTGGCTTTCACGATTTTTCCATTACCTTGACCGCTATTTCATTGCGCGAAGGTCGCTCCCTGCACTTAATGAAGTTGGGCTCACTTGTTTCCGTGATCTGGTGCATAGATCTATCTGTTATCGACTTATCGTCTTTCTACTTCATCAATTCAACTTCTATTTTGTTTGATTTAAGCATGCATCATGTACAATATCTTCAAAACATTATGTTTGCAATTTTCCCACAGTGCTTCTTTGCATGTGCAGAATTCTCTTGTTCTCTGTGTAACTATAAGAAGTTCCTATTTTATTTCAGGTCTATAACGAGATAAATGGAAAAGTTAGAGATGCTGTGATCTCACTGGTATGAACCTTCCTTTCACCATTTACTAGGATGCCAATTTATTCTGGACTTGCTTTTATAAACAAACTTTTTGGAACAGATTGACCAGGAGAGGGAGGGTGAACAGATTGACAGAGCTTTGTTAAAGAATGTCCTGGATATTTTCGTAGAAATTGGTTTGGGGAGTATGGATTCTTATGAGAATGATTTTGAAACAGTAATGCTTAATGATACTGCAGCTTATTATTCACGGAAGGCTTCAAACTGGATTCTTGAGGATTCATGTCCGGATTATATGTTAAAGGTAGTTCTTTCTGCAATTTGCATTGACTGAGGTGAAGATGAACGTTTTGTTACGCTTTGCGGTTATTTTCAGGCTGAGGAATGCTTGAAGCGAGAGAAAGACAGGGTTGCTCATTACTTGCATTCTAGCAGTGAAGTCAAGTTGTTAGAGGTCTGTTACAATCACGCTTAGTATCCCTTTGTGCATAACCTTTCCCATGTCAGTTTCCTTACCAGTTCTCCTTTTAGCAATAGCAGTTTTTAAAAACATTAAAGTAACTAGTATTAATATCGATTTTTCAGACTTAAACCTTTTCCCACATACTATTCTGTTTATTATGTCTACAGAAAGTGCAACATGAGCTACTTTCTGTGTATGCAAGTCAACTTCTTGAGAAAGAACATTCTGGATGTCATGCATTGCTTCGAGATGACAAGGTTTTAATTGATCCTGAAACTATTCCTTTGAATATATCTAATACTCGTTTGACTTCCTCAAGAACCTCAATTTATGTTTTAGGTGGAAGATCTGTCCAGGATGTATCGGCTCTTCTGTAGAATAACTCGTGGTTTAGACCCTGTTTCTCTAATATTTAAGCAGGTATGCGCTTGACTTTTTCAATTTTAAGCAATCACTGGAATTATTTATTTATTTATTATTAATTATGGTTTTTGAATCTTCCTTGACTCAGCATGTTACAAGCGAAGGTACAGCCTTAGTCAAGCAAGCAGAAGATGCTGCAAGCAATAAGAAGGTTCGTTTTCTATGTATTATTATTTTTTCATTTGTATACTGTTCTGTTGTTTTATATGCTTGTCAATTAATTTTGTATTTGATTCTAGGTAGAGGTGTTGCATGTTGCTTTATCTTTTTTTTTTTGGGGGCCCCCCCCCCCCCCTATTTGATGCTGGTTTTAGCCTAATGCAATTCTTGTAACTTGTGTCTTATGGGTTATCCTTTCTATTGCTAATAAGTCTCTTTGTTCTTTCATATTTATATTTTTAAGTTAAGTAAACTTTTTGTGGATTTATACAAATGATGTACCCATCGCTTTGGATTATCCTTTTCGATTTTTGTTTCAATTACCGGCTGCTTTTCTTGGGTGGCTTTCTCAATGTCAACTTCCCTCTACTCACCTTCATGATTGTTGACTATGGCTGGCAAAGCTTGATTTGTACTTCGAGAACATGACCTTTTGATCTTTTTCATATTCGCCAAATGCGCCGTATACTCCTTTCTGTCATCCTTGTATCATATATGCTTTTCTAACACCACATGTAGTTGCTTATATTAGACCTAGCTGCTAATGTTTGAAATGGGTTTGAACCTCTTGAGTTAAAGTAGTTTTGTTTTGTCAAAGATTTATATTTTATAGTCTTTGCTTCTGGCATTAAGTGTGTCTGATTCACGTTTTCAGTTTCATGCGGCGGGCGCGCCCCCCCCCGGGCACCCCGGTGCTAATGCAAGTATATATCATCATCTTAAGACTGAAATGGAGAGACATTCCTCGTGTTAGCGAGTCATGACCCTGCATAGGGCTGGAGTTACCCCCAGAATGAACTCTTATAAATTGTTGCTCATCATAATAAGATGCGGTAATACTAGAATTTTCGCAGATGTTTGATGCATTGTGTTAACCTAACAAAATAACGTAAATTTTCTTAGGTATAAGCATAACTGCAAAAGAACACTTAGAGGGCCGGCTGATAACTGAACTTTTACCCTATGGCTTTTTTTGAGTACTGGACGAGCTGATATGCAAGAAGTCTGCTCATCCTTGAGTCTTTTATATGTGAACATAGTAGCTTCCATTTGAAACTTGAATTGTTCCCATTACATTATCTGCTCTTATATCATGAGAACATTTCACTAAAAACTTAGCTCCTGCACCTCATGAAAATCTAACTTCTGCAAAAGCTTAAGCTTTCCAACTATGGTCTAATAATGTCTATCAAAACATTTGAACACATTACGTTACTGCCATCTAGGAGTGTGGACACGTGCAAGCTGATTGTTTATTCAATAAGGCATGAATACTTACAAATTCTAAAGAAAATTAGCAAGCAGTAATGATCAAGCTACTTGATGTCATAATACTCATGTAGTCAATGTTCTTGCTTCCCAGGCTCCCACTGGAACAAAATTCCAAAGGTGGTGAGGTTGGTAGATAATGTTACAGTCCCACTGTAGTTGACGGAGCTTCCTTTTCATTATTTTGTTATAAGCTTGTTGATTTGCGTGAAGTTGGCAACATTTTCAAACATGTGGTTTTTCTCTACTTCCTTTTAGATTGCATTAATTTTCTTTCAATATATTTTGCTTACCTTGTTCTGTTCTATCGTGTTCAGGCAGAGAAAAGAGACGTGGTTGGTTTGCAAGAGCAGGTTAAGCACGTTCCTTCTATCTGAATTTAATGTTCGACTTCAGGTAGATTTTAATCCTGTTAAATAACTTCATTTCTGAAATTCAGGTTTTTGTTAGAAAAGTCATTGAGCTGCATGACAAGTATTTGGCCTATGTGAATGACTGCTTTCAGAATCACTCCTTGTTTCACAAGGTTTGTATATGAGATTTTAATTTGAGTTGCATCTTTGATTCATACCCTAAATTCACTTCCTAATCTCCTCACAGGCACTTAAAGAGGCTTTTGAGATTTTTTGCAACAAAGGTGTTGCTGGAAGCTCAAGTGCTGAGTTACTGGCTACTTTCTGTGATAACATACTGAAGAAGGGTGGAAGTGAGAAACTAAGTGACGAAGCCATTGAAGAGACTCTTGAAAAGGTTACTTAATTTAGATGTTTTGAGCCCTACTATTTTTGCTGGGAATTGAACCATTAAAAACTGCCCTGTCTCCTTTTCCTTCTCCTTATTTCTCTGATCTTTTTTTCTTTTATTTTTTTTGGCCATGTTTTTGGTTTTTTTCATGCCTTAGACATATGCATGATTCTTTGTAGCAAATTTCCTCATTTCCACCACCTTCTAGACTTGTTAAGTTGTAGCATAATTTTCAAGGGTTTCTCTTTGGTTGCTTCAGACACAAACTCCAATAATGTGGGTTTTCCTACCTCTGGGCTTATGTCTTCTATTATAATGCAATCCCTTTAGGGCGTGCAATTGGATTCAGTTTTTTCATTTTGCGTTTTATTCGTTCAATAAATTTGAAACATGAATAATTATTGCACCCTTTTCTATTTTACCTTGTGTGTGTGTGCATTCTCGCGCGCGCGGAGTATCCAGCTTGCATGTCTACCAAACCCTTTACCATAAAGAATTAATAAGTACACATCTAGCTTTTGTTTTGAGCTCCATGCTCATCCTGTATGTGCAAGCAGCATGCTTTTACTCATGGCTCCTCTTGTCTTCTGTCATCAACAACCCATGAACATACAAACATTCTTCTTCATTATAACAATAATATCTTTTGACGTTCACCACAAGTGCAAAAGATTAGTCAAATTATATGGCAACTTCCCTTACACTATTTCCAGCCGTTAAGTGGATGCCAACTCAAAGGGTTGCTGTAAGATTGATTGCCGTCCAGGTTGTACAATTTGTTAGCAGTTGTCATGTAGCCTTCCCGATGCAGAGATGAGATCCATAGCTTGTCGCCAGAATGTCCCTTGTGAATAGTCTGACGGCCCAATATTGTTGGCTCTTTTCGTTTGGGCGATATTATTTCTGGATGGGTTTATTTCCTATGTTTAATTATCTTTTGTCACCTGGTCTTGCTCTCACTCAGTAAGGGGCTCCACAAGTTTCTTTCGGTATTTTTAAGATATTGGTTTGCATTGCTGTTGGACTAATGTCTTTATAGTTTATGGACTAATGTATATATAGTTTATGTCTGACCTGCGGTCAACACTCTTGGATGTCTTCATTCCTCTTGTTGTAATGAAGTTTGCAATACTTTTCAGGTTGTTAAATTGCTTGCATATATTAGTGACAAGGATCTATATGCCGAATTTTATAGGTATCGTTCCTTCTTTAGCATATCATTTATGTTTTTGGTTAATGTGACATAATTAGTACTCTTCCTGTTGCTGCCTTTACTTAACTGTAGTCCTCATTCTATAACTAATGAAGGAAAAAGCTTGCTCGAAGGCTACTGTTTGACAAAAGCGCTAATGACGACCATGAGAGGAGTATCTTAACAAAGCTGAAGCAGCAATGTGGAGGGCAATTCACATCAAAAATGGAGGGCATGGTTTGTTTCTATGAACTGATTTGCTTAAAATTAGCTGAGTTATTATTCATTTTTTTATTTTCTATTTTATTTCATAGGTTACGGATCTAACACTTGCAAGAGAAAACCAATCAAGTTTCGAAGAGTATCTGAACCAGAATCCTCAAGCAAATCCTGGAATTGATTTGACAGTTACTGTTTTGACTACTGGGTTCTGGCCAAGTTACAAATCTTTTGATCTCAACCTCCCAGATGAGATGGTATCTAGTTTCTTCTCTTCTGCTGTTCTTTTTTAGAAGCATATGGATACTTGAAAGTCCCATCTGCTAGGCTGCTAGCTAGTCTGCAGTTACTTTTTTTAATTTTCAACTTTGCATACAGATCTCTTTTTCAGTAATCACGGATAAGATATCTAGGTAATAACGTGGGGATAAGTATCTAATTCTGTTTTGATGTATTTAGGTTAAATGTATAGGAGTTTTCAAAGAGTTCTATCAGACAAAAACCAAACACAGGAAGCTTACATGGATATATTCATTGGGCACATGCAACATCAATGGAAAGTTTGAATCCAAGACGATAGAGTTGGTTGTGACTACTTATCAGGTATTTTAGAGGTATTAAGCCTTCTCTGATTATTTGTTTGTCTGTGATTCTAATGTGCAAGCCTGCTGTGTTTAACAGGCTGCAGCATTGCTTCTTTTCAATTCCTCAGATAGGTTGAGTTATTCTGAGATCATGCAACAATTGAACTTGTCAGATGATGATGTTATCAGGCTGCTTCATTCTCTTTCATGCGCAAAATACAAGATTCTTAATAAAGAACCAAATAACAAGTCTATTACTCCAAATGATCATTTTGAGTTCAATTCCAAGTTTACTGACAAAATGAGAAGGATCAAGGTTTGTTCTGTCCTCACAAAGCTATTGCATGATTGTTGTTGTTACAATCTTGTATCTATCGACATTACATGTTCTTTTTATAAACTATAGATTCCCCTTCCACCTGTTGATGAGAAGAAGAAAGTAATTGAAGATGTAGACAAAGACAGAAGATATGCAATTGATGCATCAATAGTCCGAATTATGAAAAGTCGGAAAGTTCTGGGTCACCAACAGCTAGTGATGGAATGTGTTGAGCAGCTCGGTCGTATGTTCAAGGTATCAGAGCATTTCCCTTCATGATTTAGTAAAGTACATACCTTGCATCATATACCAAGAAATAGACCTTTTAGTTGAAGAAAACCTTTAAAAAATAGATAGATCTTGTTTTGACTATTTTGGCCAACCAATATGAAGGGAGTGTTTTTTTTTCTTTTTTATATAGTTTCCTGATTTAAACTTCACAATGTGATTGTTCTGCAGCCTGACTTCAAGGCAATCAAGAAAAGAATAGAAGATTTGATCACCAGAGATTACTTGGAAAGGGACAAGGACAACCCAAATGTGTTCAGATATTTGGCCTGATTCACATCAATTGGAGGTTTTCTTTATGCTTCTTTTCATCTGCCTTCGCCCCCTAGATGCTACCAATAAAGCATAATGCTTGGAATGATGAGCCGAGGGCTGTTCTGTGGAGGCTTTTCTGCTGCTAGGACGTGTTTGCTCGCAAATGTGAAGTCGTGGGACCTTCATGCACATTTGTCACGAACCAGGTTTTAGGCATATTCATACTCCAATGATCTCACAACCGGGGACTTAGGATCCGTTCAAGTGCAGCTCGTTTTTTATGCCCCTTTGCTATTACTGATTCCTGTACGTTTTCTCTGCTGCCTATTTGATGTTGTGTTTATAATGTAGTCCAGTTCAGTGACATAGTTGTCGACATGTCCGTGCATAAGATTGTCTTCTGACCTTGCTCTTTTATACGCTAAATGCGACTTTGTATCATGTATATTTACTGCAGTAACATACAGAGGTCTCTACCGCTTAACATTGTTATTTTGGTCGTCCGTTTGGGTTTTATTTGTCTTGTCACTTTTGGAAGTTTGTCTAGGAACCTGAAAGATCTGTCACTGTAATATTAGTTTAGCGCACCGAGAGCTTGTTGCGAAATCCCTTACGTTGAGATTCCTTTCGAGCATAGCATCTAGTTGGCAATGCTTCAACGATGATGACCGGTCCACTTTTATGGGTAAACAACGGCTTTGTTTGGATATTATTGTGTTTTTTTTTTTCATGGTGTTTTTGTCAAAAACAAAACACTAGGCGTTTAAAAACTATGGTGTTTTTTGAGCTAAATCATCCTTAAACCAAAAACACAATATTTATTTTAAAACATATTTTATTGGTGTTTTGGTTTTGTGTTTGAGAAGGTGTTAATATAATAGCATAATATATTAAATATAATTAATACATAGTTATTATTGACATTTATTATGTTATACCGTACAATCTTATAGTCAATCTAATATAATTGCAATATTTATAAATAATATAAAATATATTAATAAGTAAAATATCTTACATAATAATATAATAATATATTAAATACTAAGATTTAATAAGTTGATAATGTATTATATAATAATATAGTTAACATAATATAATAATAAATAATAATAAAATATAAATAAATTAATAAAAAATAACAGAAGTTATTAATAATGATATAATAATATACAATACAATATCATAATCAATATAATATTACTATTTTTTAATATATAATATATATAAAAAATGGGAAAATTGTTTTTAGGCCTCAAATTTGAACTTTCAATGTGCCCTAACCCCTCCTATTTTTTTAATGTGCTTTAGCTCCTTTTTTTTAAAAAAAAAATGTGCCCAAGGCTCCTCCATCATGATTCCAACTCATGTCAGCAATTGATTAGACATGCTAACTCATGATTAGACATGTCAGCTGGCTTAAATCCTAAATTTACCCTCCTCTTTCTCATGCTAGCAGATGTTAAATTTTACAGCTAACATGTTAACTCTTATAGATAACATGTTAACTCTTACTAATGTGCCCACGCAAAGTTCCTCGGGACGGCGCAGGCGACAGAACAGGGGAGGGAGCAGAGGGGGGCCGGAGGAGGAGGAGGGAGGTGTAGGGGGAGGTGCAGTGGGGGTGGGGAGCTGGGGAGGGGAGGGAGGTGCGGGGGAGAGGGCGCGGGGGAGGTGTAGCGGGGGAGTGAGGTGTGGTGGGGAGGGAGGTGGGGACGGGAGGGAGGTGGCGTGTGGGAGGGGAGGGAGGCGGCATGGGGCGGCGTGGGGAGGGAGGCGGCGTGGGAGGGAGGTGGGGAGCGGGGAAAGGGGGGAGGGGAAGGGAGGGAGGCGGCGTGGGGAGGGAGGTGAGAGAGGGGAGGGAGACGGCGTGGGGTAGGGAGGTGGGGGCGAGGGAGGGAGGCGGAGGGGGGAAGGGAGGCAACATGGAGGAAGGGGCAAAGGGGGACCAGCAAATGAGGAGGAGGAGGGAGGTGAAGAGAGGGCAAAATCGGGATTTTGGACTGGAGGGGCCTTGACGTAATTTTTTAAAAAATGAGGGGCTACAACACATTAGGGAAAGTAAGGGAGGCTGCAGCACAATGAAAATTGAGTTTTGGGGCCTTGAAGCAATTTTCCCATAAAAAATTAATAATTATAAAATGTTATATAATATCAATATATTTAATAATAAAAAATAATATAATAATAATATAATAGTATATGATATAGTAAATGTAACATAATATATAAAATAATAATACATTATTTAATAAATAATATAATATATTATAAAGTAAAATATTTTATTAATACTAAAATAATTTATTGTTAATTAATATTAATACATTCATAATATACTAATATTTATTATACCATAAATTATTAATATAGTATTAAAGTATTATTAATAAGCTCTTAACATATTAGAAACTATAATATATTATATAATGTTAAAATATTTATAATATATTAATTTATTAATAATATACTAGTGAATAACAAATACTAATATTATTAATAATATTATATATTAATAATAGTATAATATTATATTAATAATAAAATAAAATTATTTCAAAATTGTTATATAATATATAACAATAGAAAATTGATATACCAAAATAATTAAATATATTATTATTTAAAAATAATGTAATAAGTATATTATAATATAATTTATTAAATTACAATATTATATTATATTATATTATATTTAATATTAGATATATTATAATAAATGTATAATAACTATTATAAAATTTAATTTATAAAATATTTTTATTATAATTAATATATAATATATTAATAATATGTTTAATACTAATGTTATAACGGGTCAAATTAGTGTTAACTAAAGACACTCAACATGATGTTTTGAAAATATTTTAGGGAGAAAACACAATACCATGGTATTTTTTACAAAAACACAACAAAAAAAAACACCATGGTATCATGTTTCGTTTGCCCTTTAAACTGTCACCTGCAATATAATGTCTGGAATTAGCGTTTGGCCCTCTGCTTATACTTGTTGATGGAGATATGAGTGCTTTGGCTTCCAGTTGCTTGCCAAACTTCACTTTCATTGTAGAAATTATTGAACCATGTTATTCGTCCAATTTATTGGTTGGACGTAATGTATCAAAACCTAATAATGCACAAAACATTTTTGGAGACGTGACTTCATCGTAACTGTTTGTTCTTCAGGGTAAGGATTTTGAGAACTGGGGGGGGTACCTCGTTCTCTAATTCATACTTTGATCTTTATGGTGTGTTTGGAAGTTTACTAAGGAAATGAAAGGAAGGGGAAGGAAGGGAAAAAATTCCCCTTCCTTCCCTTCCCCTCCATTACACCCTAATTTGGGGTATAAGAATTTGGGCCAAATTTTCCCTCCTCTACCCTCCTAAATGAAACTCCCAAACAAGATTAAAATAAAATTTCTCTTCTCTTCCCCCTCTCTACCCTCCATCCAAACAGGCCATTATAGTAGTGAGCCCGTGTCTAGAAACTGATTTTCTTTCCCATCTGTTTTCCGCTTTATTCTTGCTCCATTTCCTAATGACGCTCAAAGAAATGAGTATTTTGTTCACGCATTTATTTCGTTTTATTTCTTACATTGTATTCTCACATAACTCAATTCTAGTGTACCAAATGAGACATTACCCTAGCAACTCTCCACAGTGAGCAAAAGCCTGCAAATTGAAATCGACATCTTTTGAAGGAATCTAGGGAATGTTTCTTCAAGGAAAAATGCCTTAAGGATCCAAAATATGGGACCA
>BQKN01065516.1:24841-56965 GCA_022839385.1 Asparagus kiusianus
TGTGTTTGCACATTTACACAGAGACACACGTGGTGTATATATAGACACGTGTACATACCCATATAAATATCACCCACACAGAATAATAGGAATAATACGATTATATCATACACATGTGCTAGACCTCAGCCAAGCATGAGATGATCTTTCTTTATTACCTAAACCAACTAAGTGTGGCTGAGATTCAGTTACCTCACGGTACATATGAGAGAATCTCCTTGGTCATACGGGAGGATTCTCTCATATACAACGGCCAACTCAATCTCAACCAAGTGAGAAAAGGGTATAGAGAAATCCTCATAGTCACACAATTGGTTGAGTGAACCACACTACTGTACATGAGAGACTCCCCTCATATGACACAAGGATACCCATTGTACATAAAGGGTTGCAATCCTAAAAGTTACACCCATCTCTGACGTAAATACCCTGAAGTCTAAATTTGCAAAAAATGGCAACTACAGTTGCACCTACTTCACATCTTGATAACTACTGTTGGTAAGACTTTAGAATATCCACTGTTTGACTCCGCTACAATTGAGCACATGATGTTATTTGCTTTTATCCCCATTTGAAAAAGAAAACCTACTAAATTCCCTCCTTCCAAATCACCAAACCTTCCCCCCATTACACAGCAAAACTCTACTCCATTGCCCGCATGTGGCCCATTGCCTCTGGCGCTGCTCCCACTGGTTATTGGAGGAGAGGTTGCGGGAGGAAGGGAGGAGAGTTCAGGTTGACGTGCAGCTTAAGTAACTTGAGAAAGAATATGAGGATGAAAACATTAACAAATTGACCTCTCAGTCCTTGAAAACTCCGTTAAACGCACCAAGTAATTTGACAAATTTAAACTTCAGCATATTAATCTCAAACATCTCAAAATTGTGTAGAACTTTGGGGTATTTATCTGCAATTAGACCTATGTATAAATAAAAGTGCAACTCCTTCCCATCCACCACTTTACCCTATACCATGTCAACAAACACACTGCAGCAGTTGTAGGCACGTTGTAATATCTACCTAAAATTCGAATCTTCTCTCATAACATATAAGAAACTGCAAAGACGTGAAAACTCTGAATGCCTCATACAGCAGATCACAAGTACCAGCTAAAAGATTAAAAATGGACCAGATGATAATGGAGCAGATTTTCAACAGGAAGGAATGTCACTAAAAAATGTTATCAGTAATATTAAGTTATTGGTCATTCAACACTATTTAATCATCATATGCCAAAACTTTGACGTAAGTGCCTCCTCAACAACTCCTGTATAAACCATTGTATTTGAAAATATAGAAATTATAATGAAAGCTTTTACTTTCACTTAAAAGATTGCTTGTTTTCCCAGAGAAACTCTTGAAACAGCTCTCTTTCGACCAAAGAAATTAATCATAATCGCCAGCATATGTAAGCTCAATAGACGTGCTCAATTTTCTCAAATGACGCATGGAACAAAGAATCATACAGGCAGGAGAAACACGCAGGGGTTGGTTGGGGGGGGGGGGGGATTTGAGCAGTGTGGCTAAGAGAGACTGGTATTTAAGAAGCAATAACCATGCAAGGATTATATATACAATAATGATCATTCACGTAGCATTTATGTGGGGGAAACTAAAGTCAAAAGGTTAACTTGCTCAAAGTATATATGGCAATCACAAGAATGATAGGATTTGAAATTAAAATTTCGAAGTGTTTCTCATGACATATTTGCAAAAGAGAAATCTAAGGATATTTGTTACTGCAGAGCATTTTAAAAAGCCGACGGCAGATATTGATCCAATACTTTCATGGTCTCACCATTAATGGATAAACCGTTGCACAATATCCATTTTCTACATGTTTATATATCTTTTAATTTTTTTTTCTCGCTTATAAGTACCACCTTAGAAAGCACATGTTCATCTTTTTCCAATTTGATTATATTATGACGCTTATCAGGTGAAGAAATGGGGAAAAAGGAGAGAGAAGAAGCCAACAATCTAAATGACTAACCTGGAGTTTTACTGGTATAAGTCTTAATATTAACCGCAGCAAGAACTCAAAACTCCTGCCTCCCACTTTTCGTTATTAATGGTTTGTATCTTACAAGCTTCCTGACATCAGAAAAGAATTATTGCAGTTCATATGGAAGGAAAATAATATATAACAAAAATAGTATACCAATGAATATTTAGAAAGTTAAAACTAACCTCTTGGGTAAGAGCACAAATCAATTCTTCTTAACAGATAAAATGCATATTAGATGAATGTATAATATATCGCCATCATCCCACTACCAATCAGCCTTTCCAAACCAGTCATCCTCATCCGCAAAAAACATAAAGATCCTGGAACAAAAGTTAATAGACCAACCTGCACGGGGCAAAAAAACCAATGCATATTAGGAAACAAAAACATTTAGCGCAGTCAATTCTAAAAGCAAGACGAAAATATTACAATAAGTGCAGCAGATTAATGTAATAAAACTCTCAAGCATTCCGCAGTACTTGCAAGAACATTACGTACCAGGTCCAGCCATGATGTTCAGCTTCATGCATTTTTGAATGGTGAGTGTGGCACTTTGCACAACGCTGAACTAAATGGAAAAAGATTCAATGTTATACCAGTTACTTTCCATCATGAATATACAGTCACAAAAAGTCTCTCTAAGATAGAAGAGCCGAAAGATGGAGACAACCAGAGTACAAAGCATACTCCGCACCTACCCATTACTAGAATGGATATAAATCCATAACCTACTGGTGTGCTCTTCATCTCAATGCCAGGACAACCTAATAAAAATAACTCCATTTTGCAAAACTCCAACATTGAGGGGTCAACAAGCTAAGAACCTTATGATTCTAAAAATGTCCAAGGCTGCAAAGAATTACTATACAAAAATTGCAAGCCAACCCATTTGTACACATTTTACAAGAAGCACGCCTGTAAAGCCCAATCCCTTTGAAATGCTATCACAGAAGTGAAAGCAGATGAGCACTTCCCTCCTTTATAGCCTACACAGAAGAGATCAACATCGAAAAGACCAATTCGTAAGATTCTTGATCTTCAAACATTCAGCGACCAATTAACTCCATTGAAAGTCGTACTAGTCGCAGCAGCTCCTCTACATTATGGAAGTTAAAGTCAAGAACTTTTCTGACTGAAGAAATGCCATCAACTCCGTCCTTGTCCAAGTTAACACCAGCCGCTGCAATAGCATTCTGAGATCTCTTTGTAGCATCAAATGCACAATTCAGATCATTTGTCTGCAAACAAACCCAATTTTATTACACCTTCAAGCGCTACACCCATCAAGAGTAAATTATCAAAACTCATGTTCATGACATTGCCATTTTGTATGCTAGGGTATAATGCAAACAATACATGCACATATAATCACTTAAGCTAGCCGAACTAAGAATGAAGAATTCAACCTAGATGACATTAAAATATGATGACACCAAAAAATATACCACTTTTTGCCATCACCACTTTTGCCAAGATAACAATAAAATATGGTAGGAATAAGCATGAATCGTAAATCATAATTCATATTCATGACATCACCACTTTTTGCCTTCAAGAACTAAAAACTAAGCAAGATGAGTCAACAGCTTTTGCCTTCAAGAATTAAAAAACAACTAAGATGAGTCCATATCAACAGTTATAACTAGCCAAGACAAGCCTAAAATTACATTAACTTTGCAGAATTTGTCATTATCCGAGTTAGATACTCAACAAAAATACCTACAGAAAACAAATCTAAATTCTTCTACAATGAGATTATACCCTAATACTTATGAATTATAAGAGTACCATATTTCATCTTTCCATGTGTATACTTATCCATCCAACTATTCTTATATCTACTCAGATATTATAGGAGAGCAGTTCCACGCAAACAGCCATGCTTTCCATATTTATCAATTATGAGAATACCATATTTCATCTTTTCATGTGTATACTTATTCATTCAACTATTCTTATATCTACTTAAGAGATTATAAGTGCAGTTCCACGCAAAAAGCCATGCTTAGTTGGATACTATGGATAGAAAGCCTTTAAAATACGTGACCCTTTATTAAAAAAGGCGAATGGAACCATATGAAAAGACATCAAACCTTACCTTTTGTTTGATTGGTGGTCGTGATCGAATAAAAGCTGTTCATGTAAGGGAAATATGATGATGAATAGATAATCTCTTTTATTCCTTGTTTAGGCATTGATGCTTTTGGTAAATTGATCTTCATAAGTTTAAAAGATGAGGGACATTTTTTTAGTTAAATATTTAGATATTTAGCCATGGAGTTATCAATTTGTTTCCCAGCTCAAGGGTTTAAATCTTCCCATAGACCTATTACAGAATGCTCAATCTCGATATAAATTGTAACAGACTCTTAGCATTTGGTCAGTAGGGGTTGAACCTTCTTCAAATGATCTATTCCAAAAAATGTAATACAAATTTGATTAATTCTGTTAATCTCATTTTGTCCTGTTTCATTTTAATGGAGGATAGGAGGGCCATTTTGGGGATTAGATCTAACAAGTTCAGTAGTTTGAAATGCCTTGGACGTTACGGCAATGTTCATGGAGTAGAATTCCAGGAGGACGAGATTAGAAGTTAAGAATTTGAAAAATCAGTCATCAGAATCTCTCTTTAGTTGGAAACAAAAGAGTTTATGTTATTGGTAAGTGGATTGATTCATTTGAGAATCAAAAGGCGATATGTGGCACCATGTGATTCAGCATATCGTCCACCGCCACATGATGCATGAGGATACATATATGAGGTGCCCGTTGAAAGAGAGAAAAGGAAGTGAGAGAAGAAACAGTTGAAAAAAAGGGAAGGAGAGGGGAAACATAAAATGGTCCAAAATGAGCACCATTGCAGCAGAAAGAAGGGGGAAAGGGAGTTCCAGTCAGATTCTAATCTTTTAACCCTAAAAATAAGTGTATCAACAAGTTCTACCTGGTAGTAGTTTGAAGGGCCTACTTTATGCAGCTCCGAGAACCAACTTCCTGATATGGTGGGAGAACAGTTAGAGTTTCAATCTTTACCACCTCCATAGCTTAGGAGAGAGCGACCACAAACCCGAAATTGGGGACAAACTTTAAGAAGCACTATCAGGAAACAAAGGTGGGGTGATCTCTGCACAAGACTTTTATTGTTTTCTTTTTACCCATTTATTCTCTCTTCTTTGCCGCATAAAAGCCCTTCATAGGACCATTTTCTTGTGACTACAAACAAGATATGATGCAAGCTTTATTTTTCAACAATTTAACTTTAATGGGCGCTTCTACTTTTGCAAGGATGGATGTAACCATGGCATTTGTTTAAATGGTGATAGTATTCTATATGGTGAAGAAAAGTCTATCAAGTGCAGGTTGGATGTTGGATATAATTGTTACAAATAAGATATGACATATATAATAAATTCTGTTTCCCAATTCCAAATCATAAAATGTAGTAAATGATTAATATGATTTCCTATTGTTTAGAAAATGTGTGCGCATTAGTATGAATGTGCATTTCAACGTGTGCATTGGAAAAATATGTTCTCTTTCTGAATATATATGCCACATAGAATATATGACAACAATATTTTATCCTCGTGTCTACTCTTCAAGCAGTTGTATCTGTCTCCTATATTTACGTTGGAAAATTGGCGCTCCTAGTGAAATTCCTTCTAGTAGAAGTTCTACTCAAAGTCTATGCAATTTTAAGCTACGTAGCCGGCTTCAATGAGATTCTCTTCTTCTTATGGTTTTTCAATGTTATCTTTAGACTGGTATTTTGATAATGTTGGTGCATATAGCTCTCCGAAGAGCCTTATGTTTGTTTTTGGTTAGATTTGTAACTGAAGATTCTGTAAGACCTCTATAAACTGTTGAATGTTTACAAGTAGTATATATGTTATGCCTTGAGACTCTGCTCTATGTTGCCAGAGGAGAAAACTTGTGCACATTAGTTATCTACTGAATCAAATATTCCAATAATCAAAGGAACCAACTTACATAAGTTAGCAACCGCGAAAAAGCAGGGCGGTTACGAGCAGCAATAACATGAGTCCCAGTAATCTGAGGTGAACCAGCAGCCTTGGCTAAAGCAGCCTTATCCAGTGCACCCTGATTGTTTAGGTTATCAATATCCGAAGCTGAAGATGAAGGTGACTCACCTAAGATAACAAAAGTGCAATTTTGATAAGAAATATGTTTCTCAGTCATCTTACTCTAATGAAAACAGAATTACAAATCATCTACCATACATGAGATACTAATACCTGAGAAACAAAACATGAATCATCAGCTGTCCCAGAAAGAAAACTAAGGATAGACATTAATGTTTGGCCATTAATGCGTTTGTAAAATGCCGGACTTGGATGGACATGCATGTGGTTTCCAGGTGGGTATGAAATTGTGTGTTTATGGTCGGCGAAGTTATTTACGGGTCATAAAAATGTCAGGTATATTCAATACACCTATAGACTAACCTCAGACGCTCCTCTTTTTCTAGGGACATATAAATTATAGTACAGAACATTGGCAGCGCATGTAAAATTTTACATAAACAATAATTAAAAGGTAAATTTGCTTTATCAGTGCCTTTATGTTTTTTTGGTGTGTAGCCCCCCTATTTTACATGGTATTGTCCCCTGACAAATTGGTTTAGTCCTCCAAAAGGGCACTAAAGACTAATGTAAACTTGGAGACAGTCGAAGTGCGAAATTGGAAAATATGGGGGTACAAAAAATTACCCTCAATAAAAATAGCATATAATAAGGACACTACACTAACATCCATACATATATATACATGCCAGGAACTTAGCCTGCAACAGAAAACTTGTCCATAAATGGTTTCAAAAGCTTCTAGGAACTGTCACCAGTCACCTAAATGTTGATCAAAATACAGTGGTTCCATCAATACGAAAGCACTTTGTAAATAAAATTTGATATATTTGCAGCAAACCAAATGCCACATATTTTCTCATTTTCTGCACAGTGTTGCTCTTATTCAACAATACTTTTGTCCTCCAATTTCTTCAAAATATATGCTAAAAGTTAGACCAATTAGGTTCAATATCAATTCTACGGCTTGAGATAATACAGTAATATAGAAAAAAAGCTAACATGGTTTGAGTTAAGATCTAAGCTGTAAATAGAATATAAGTAAAATCTAGCACTAAGAAACACTGGTAAGTCATATTATAATTTTGCTAATAATCCAAGAAGTGGTGGGTATTTCAATAACCTGGCACAACTGCTTGAAGAGCCGTTTGCAATTCATGGCGATCTTTGCTAGCAACAGGGTTTCTATAGTAAGCAACCTTCATATAAGCCACTTCCACACATTTATATGCTAAAGCAGCAGCAGCCATCTCCTTGTATCTCTCATACTCATGGGCGCAATACCTGTTAAGACCACCATAAATTAACCATGCAAACTTAACCAATTTGCTTTGCAAATTCTAAAATCGACATTCCCTTTTATCTTAATTGAGATCCACCATTTAAGATTTATCAAGTAATTGTAACATTAAAATTGCCTTCAATATACTACAAATGAGACTACTCAAAAGCTCCAACTGGGTGTCAGTGAAAAAGAACGTGTATGCCACCGTGCAGGAAGTAGGCCTATGTTACCCGAGTACTTCTATAATGAAACCGTACCCGTACCGGATACGTACCCGACACTTTCCCATACCCAAACTTCATGGACACTTCTTGAATATATGCATGCATTTATACAACATGTATTCAATTATACGATATATGTGTTAATTAAAAACACTTGTCAAAGACTTCCTGGATGTAGAGCTTACACTTCACATCCGCCTTTTGAAACTAATGAGATACGGGTCGGGTTCGTTTCAGTCCATACCCAAGTTCAAAACCATATAGTTAATGGGTCGTTTAGATGTCTAGTAATTTACAATTCACAATAATCAATATGATAAAAGAAACTCAAAAATGTAATCGGAATTTTAATTCTAATGACACATGAAGCAGGAAAATTTTATCTCATGTACATTATTAATTCAATATATATATGTAGCTGTGTCCCCGTACCCTACATTTTACAATTTTGTCGTGTCCCCTACCTGTACCCGCACCCGTACCAGTACTCATGCCCGTTTCCAAGCAACTTAGAAGTAGGCAAACTAATCAGTAAATTGTTCCTTGGATTTAAGTTATGTTGACCAGCATCAAATGCGAGTAGTTTCTGATTGATACAATCATGCCAAAAATTAATCAATTTACATAGAAATTACTCAGATTATTTGACACAATTAGAACACTTTGAATATTTTCAATTTTTAGGTACACTAATCTGACTGCTGTCACCAAGAACTTGCCCATGTCTCCACAAGTAAACATGGGATGGCAGAGTTTCCAAACAGAGGTATATGGTGCTCACCCCAAGGCATTTTTGCCAAGGAGGCAAGGATAGGGGTCTATTGGACGGCAGACATGAGAATTAACGATGCAGGATCCATCCACAAAACCAGAATTCTATATACCATTATACTATATATTAAGAAGCCTCCCATTTGGTTTGTGTGAGCCACATTTGTCGAATGTCAAATTTGCCTTCACGCTTGGAAGTAACTAAGGAATTCTGTCACTTGGAAAAAAAACTACAGAAATGCCCTCACAGATGGAGGGGGAAAAAGGAAACTACCTCACACTTGGAAAGAATCCAAATAATTCTAACAAACAATTCATTCCCTTGACAATTCAACCTCCGGCGCTCTTTCACATTCTATGTAATAATGCACACAACGCTTGGACTGGATACTAACTAATAGATAATAGTAACCTCAGCAAGGGTCTTGAAGATTTTTTGCAATATGTTTTTCCAAGTATTCAAACTAAGTCAGGCAATAAAAGTTGTGTTACACTAGTTGGCTACCTCTCTAGTACACCGTCCATAGAGAAAAATTCGAGTTCAATATTCTAAATGAAAGAGGTTTAAAGCCACTCAACCATAAGATGGCTACATCAACTCCACGGACTACATGCAATACTGAATATGATGTTTCGTGTCCTGCAGATAATCACAAGTTTGGGACTATAAACGAACTAGAGAAACTGTAACTACAGAAAGAAAAATTCTGCTGTAAAGGGTTAAGGGCAGCAGATAATCCCTGTCCTAGCAATGGAAAGCAAAAAATAGGATTTAACCAACAAGAATGGAAGTTATGAGACATGACACACATCAGCCACAATATGATAATCTTATTTTGACAAAGCAAAGGATTATGGTGCTAGGCTCAGAATGGTGTCCAATTAGGATGCATGTATCCTACAATAACCAGGTAACATGTTGATTTCATAATCACCAAAAGCCAGATTTTTCTTATGTTATTTACTATGATTGACTGTTTCTGTAAAAAAGCAGTAAATTTCAGCATCTACATTTAACCTTTTTTTGCAAACAAAAAGGCACATTATGGAACTTAGGCTTACTCGCACAGCTTTGCTGTATCAGAGTACATTGATATCATTTGTGCTGGAGGATTCATTTCCCCATGTTTGCCGCTTTCAGCACTGGGAGGCTCCAAAAGAGAGGAACCATACAGAAATTTCAAGGCTGACTGGAAGTATAAGCCAATGCTTTCATGATCTAGACCTTCATTCTGCGAAATTAACCACCTGTTTAGCTTCTAAACTAACAAAGAAAATAGGGATTTTCTTTAAAAATGAGAATATTTGGCTTGCAAAATGACTGCCACGACCTTTAAGCGATTAGCAGTGTGCTTTAGTACTCTAGCTTCTTTCAAGACAGTGTTTGCAACAGGACCATCCTTCCTCAATGGGCTGGAGTCATGACTGTTAGGAGTGCTTTGCCTCAGAGTATTGGAGAATACACCATTTTGGTTGGCAGGCTTTCTCGATTGCTTCGCCAACTTAACTGCATCCCCATTTGCTGCATCAGTAGGGTTTGTGTCTGACCTGCTTCCTTTGACAGGTGTAGCGACTCTTTGAGCACCTGAATTATGTGCTTCACTATTACCTTTGGGAGGCTGGACTGGCTGAGGCATCCCTGTACCTGAAGCCATATCTGACCTATCAATGTGACTTAGAAGGGAGTGACTCATTGGATTTTCACTTGGGTAAGAAGGCGCCAGTTCAAGATTTTCCTGTAAATTGGACTTACAACTAGCTCCAGCAAATGTATGTCTAGAATTGAAATCCTTATGTTGAGCATCCAAACTTTCTTCTAATCCATTATCAGAGTGATTCTCTCTTCTATCAGGAGGCAGCTTTGCAGAAGAAATTTTCTTTCCCAAGTAAGCCTCATCCTTCTCCTGGAAATTGCAATTTTCATCTCTTGAACCTTCATGAGGAATACAATTGTCATTGTAGTTGAATTCAGCCCCGGATGGCAAATTGATTCCTTTCTTCAAGGAGTACAACTCCTTCCTGTCATTAATAGTATCAGAAACCTTAAGCTTACCTCTGCTGGCATCAAGATTAGAAATTTTGTTTCTATCCTTGAAGCCAGAAGAACTGTTATCCGACTTCCATTGACTAGTTGCACCTGAACCACGATGATGATTATTCAGGTTATCTCCATTGCCGTCAATATTTTCTTTTTCTGTTCTGTCAAAGATATATTTGTTATCATGATCCAATATTTTCTCAGTATCATCTACAATATTTGTCTCTTCAAGCTCAGCAGATGAGAGATCAACTTGGGCAACCATTTTTGAATACAATCCATCTTTATTACTGCTACCAGATAAATGACTCGTTTCCTTTTCTGAATGATGAGATGCTCCTCCCATAGATGCAAAGACCCCAGACTCGGCTCTGTTCCTCTCTAATGAATTTAATTGGGCAGAAGAAACTGTCTCCTTCCTTCTTGTTCCAGATTGGTCGCTACCAAGATCGGCATCTGAAGATTTTTTTGGGCTCCCCATGAACGAGGCATCTAAAGTTACCATGTCATCCTTTGCCGCTGAGTTCCTTCCAATAAAGATCTTCTCAGTAGCAGCACTTCTCAAAGGAGACGAAGAAACTGACTCCACAGGGGAACCCTTTGCTTCCTGCATGTTAGCTTTGCTTCTGCGAGAACTAGATACCTTCGAAGAACTTGAAGTAGCCGCTGTTGGTAGCTGTGCATAACTCATATCCCTCTTTAGAGGATCAGTACCATCCAAAGCTTGTCGAGAAGTGGCAGCTTCTTGATACCCTATTCGCTCCATACCAAATCTTCCTTCATCACCCATCCCATCAGATCGCTGCTCTCTATGACCAGATAATGACATTTTAGTGGACCGACCTTTTTTGTCAGTTTTTTCATTAACATAACTTGTATTGAACTCCTTTTCCCCAGTTCCGGGTACCTTAGCCTTCTTTTGTTTCCTCCGCTCACCTTCACTGAAAGCTTCTTTGGCGTAAAGTCTGCTGTCCAAACCATTATGAGAGCTCATTACGGTCTCCTGATGTACCTGACTCTCCTGCCATTCTTTCACCTTCCTCTTCTTTGCAGCATAGTCAGGCACAACTGATTTCTCAACATCAAAATGATCTTTGAAATCCCCATTTGAATAGAGACGAACAGGATCTTTTGACTTCTTAGTAGATTCTAATAAATTTCCTCTTAGATCAGACTTGGAGTCCTTAGAAGAAGAGTGGTCACTGTAATTCTGCTGAATCTTCCCAGTTACTTTAGCAGCCAAACCATTATCCATCTTACAAGCTGTCCTGCCAGACATATCAAGGTCAGAGAGCCGGTCTTCAACATGATAGCTTGAATTCTCTTTCTTAATTTTCTTGGATGTTCTCAACCCGTCCTGACTGGCTTCTCTTTTGCTCTTTGATTTTGAATGCTTGGCACCTTTTACAATAAAATCTCCTGCAAACATTTCAAAGCAACGTTATATCAATAGAATCTTTTTTATCAAGATCTAAAGGCTAGTTTCATGAATTACGATACATGACATGTCAATTAGTTGCAAAAATTAAAAGCTAGTAAGAAAAATCACAAGATATGACCTCCATCTGACTGGCGTACTGAAATTTCATGCTTATCCTTCTGCCTGTGCTTGTGATTTTCTGCAGTGATGTCCACAGACTTGTTCGTGAGCCCAAGACCAGCTTTCCCTGAAGAGTTCGTTTCCAGGGGAAACTCAGTCACATCAGTTAGACTTCTACTTTTTACTGAGGCCTGATGGCTCTTTTTAGAAACTGAACTTTTAGGTACATTTGATGCACTTGTTAATCCAGATTTTTTCTTCCCGATAGCTGACATACTTTGTATATCATGATCAAATCTTCGATCAAAATGATGTGTACTTGAAGTAGCATTTAATGCAGCAACATCATGATGGCCATTCAAATTAGCACCGGTCTCTGGGGCTGGAACCAAATATAACGCATGAAATGCTTTTGTTGTTTCCTCTTCACTGATACCGCATTTGTTCAGTCCAGACCTAACCAAAATTTGCAATCATTAATTGACTGAGAAATGCTATCCCCTCTAATCAGTCAGACTCTAACCATAGCTGACAGGCTACCAAATCCCAATAAGCATTAACAAAAGATAATAAAAGGACACTAAGAAAGCAAGGTGCAAGCTCATTAAGGAAACTTGCTATATAGCCTATATTGCATCAAATTACTAACAAGAAGCCATCACATATGGGAGCTACTTAAATAAAACTACAGGTTGGTGCCATACAATATAATGGGACTTATATCTATATACAAGAATAAATATGTAATAGGAAACCTATCATGTAATTTAATTTTTTCCTGCATCTTACAAAGTAACAAATATCTTACTCTACACATGGATTTGAGAACAATGGGAACAACAACAATAACAACAAAGCCATCATCCTGGCTGTTAGGATCAGATATGTTAACTAAACTAAGTTAAAGCTAAGAACGCCATGGTTTTTTTTCAGCTAACTATTGGTGGTAGCTCTATAACCCACCCCCCACCGCGACCCCCAACCTCCAGCAACCCCGCACATAGCCCACGTATTTTGGCTAAGTTACAGTCTCAGAAAATTAGAAATAAAAGCACTCTCTTCGGTATGCCTCGTGAAATGTATGACAAACTCCCCTTAAAAGGAATCCCTTGCCTCCTCCTTACGCATGCCCCTGCCATCTCAGTATATCAGAAACCACATTGCCTACCACTGGTGTAAGCCCTGCACCTTGTAGCAAATATACTAGCTCCTTAGCATATTAGATTTTACCAAACATCTGACGCAATCATAAAAAATCCTAAACTTTTTCTACCACATGAATTATGAAATTTATGAACCATACAACAGGGACATCTGATTTTGTCTTATGTTACAATGTTCCCAAATAATAGAAATAGTACATCGTCGTAGCAATGGACAATTGAAATTTGCTCCTTGCTAAAGAAATCAAACTCAAGCTAACAATCATAAGTCTGTACTTTGTCATCCTCAGTTCTGAATTATACCTTTTCCTCATGTCATTATTAAAACTTTATTCAGAACAAAGAAAAAGGTACACGGATAACAAATAAGCTGGATTAAATGTCTATTGTTGAACAGAATGCATGCAATGCATCCATATGAACTTTAAGAATGCATGTTACTTATGTGGTTATATTCTCCTTAAGGAAATATAACTTGTTGAAGTATATGTGCATTTTGGTTTTTGCAGAAATTGTCTAGTTGCCCCCGCCCCCGCCCCCACCCCCACCCGACCCCCCCAAAAAAGCAGAGCACCCCACACATACCGCATTCGACCCAAAACAAGTACTGGCTGCAGGTATCCAGGTTCCATAAGTGACATATAATATTAACAAGTAACAATTGTTCAGGATTGAACATTTACATTCGACAAACAGGTACTGAACATTTTTTTAAAAATTACAATATTATTGTAGTGAAATGGTAAAATTCCTACCAGGCATCACTATTGATAACTGCCTCCATTCTACCTAAACTATACAGCAACTAAAACTATGTGAATGTCCTCACTGTATGAACCATTTAAAAACATTATGCATTATACCAAGTATAGGTAAGAATATAAATAAAGAAATACATATTGCATGAATTGTTATTGCATTAATGCTCAGGAAAAGTGAGATTATACATGATATAAATTAAAAAATGAGGGTGCCCAGGTTGAAAATAATATAAATACTTTCAGAAAGAACTTACAGCCAAACTTGCATGCTACATTTCCATTTCTTTGGAAGATTGTTAGGATCTGCCCCAAAGGGTAATAAGCGCCATTTCTGACATTTGTCGCAACAAACCCAATTTTCCTGTATAACCACGCTAGGAGGTGCATCCAACGCAACAGCTGCAGCTGCAGTTGGGGCAGTGCAAGTTGACGAGGTAGCTACTGGAGGATGTGCCACCAGTTCAGGTTGAAGATCAACTTCTTGCTTGAATCCTGATCTTGAAATTGACTTCTCACTGACTGCAAAGGACTCCGATAAATCTGCCTTATTCTCAGCTCTTTGTGCACTTATGTTCCCCACAACGTCTCTATGAGATTTACTAGAATGTACCCTATTAGGGTCTTTACGGGATTTCATTTTAGACTTATTTTCAGAATGGTGGTGTCTTACATGAGAGCTTTTCTTCTTCTCCTTTGGTACCACAGAGGAGGAATCCCTCAGGCTTCCTTGAGTTTGCATTGATTCAACGGATGTACAGTTATTACGGCTCCCTTTCTGTATTCTTTTACCCTCCTGTGTTTGATCATTTTCCTGGAGCATTTTTTCATGTGGAATAAACTTCTGAACAGGCATTTGCTTCATAGGTTCCACATGACCAGTATGATCATTCCTAACCTTATCTTCACCATTGTTAAGTTTGCTTATATCATTACTTTTCTGATTCTTGCTTTTTCCCTGGCTCCTGGTATCAGATAAAACATCTTTATGATTATTTGGATTTTTAACTTCGATGTCTTTCTCCGTAAAACTTGTTTTGGGGTTATTTGTTCCTTTAGAATAGGTGAGTTCGTTTCCCAAATAACTGACAGCACCACTTTTCATGCTTCCCATGGATATACATTGAGCATCTTTAGAAGAATCGGGTATGGGAAGACTATCCTTTCCAAAAGGTTTATTTAGCTCTTCCGAAACGTCTAATGCCCTGTTAGAACCCTTTGTTGAATCACCAGTAACCTGCCGTCCCACTATTGGACCAGAACTCTTTGGACAGGACTGGAATGACATGTCTATGTGGCTAGAAACAACACTTTTGCTGGCTGGATGGTCGATGTCTATTTCTTTCTTCCAGATTTTGGTTGTATCCCCACTGCAGCTCAAATTCTCTTCTTCTGCTGACCTACTATTCTTCTCATCTGACTTCACTTTCTTGTCTAATTCACCTCTCATCTCTCTCGTAGACAAGGTCATACTTGGAACGGTACACATCTCAGGTGCACCATTGCTGAGAATCCCCAATTTTCTACCGATAAGTTTTTCATTTTCTGCCAATTGGAACAGGCTCTCATGAAGAGGTGAAAGTAAATAACCTCCAGGAACAGAAAAGCTTGTCATATCCTGCTCCATGTGTAAAGAAAACGGAGTGTATTAAGTCAGACGACACCTGATTAGACAGTGACTCTGACATGGATGAGCTTAGAAACTTTACCTGGAGAATGGACAAAGGAGATTCACCAGGGACATATCGAAGTTCTGGAGAATGTCCTGTAATACCATCAGGGCCATCTTCAGGAGATGAAGGAGGAGTATCAAGACCAAGACCACTATAAATTGCAGCATTACTTCTTGCCAAAGTGTTATCAGGTCCAACTTTAATGCGAACCTTCAGTGACTTCAGATCACTGACATTAACTGCCTTGTTATTGGAAACAAGATGGGGAACACAAGCATCAGTGCTCAGTGAGCTAATGCAATTCTCCTTTCTGCTCGAGTTGCTGGGTTGTGCAACTGAGGCAGTGTTGTTTTTGACAGAGGTACCTCTCGGAACAGAGGGATTCTGCCTTGTACACTTTTAAGAAGATAGATGTGTCAGCATTGAAATTCAAAGCTAACGCTAAACGAATTAAAAGAAAATAATGTGGCATTCCAAAAAGGTACCTCAATTGATGAATTGTAGGGAGATTTTGAGACACTATGGTTCAGGGGCCTTGGTGGACTTTTGGGTTGAGCCAAAACAGTAGGAGAACGCTGGTAAGAGGGCAAGAAGGAGCCATATCCTCCAAACTTTGCTCCTGTTGATGGATAAATTTTTCAAATAAAAAACTCAGACTAGAACTACCACTTGAGCGCAATGATCTTCTGCTGACTAAATATCTCGCTTACCCAAGTTCTCTGCAGAAACTCCACCTTCAAAGTCCTTTTGGAAGTGCCCTAGTACATCTTGGAGCTTTTCATCCTAAGATCAACATTGTGTGGATGTGAGAAAGCATAAATAGGTAAGGAGAGGCCTTCTCATATATTTATACGACGTGGCAATATGCGCCTTTTGAGACACAAATCAAACTATGTTTTTCATTTAGCATCTTTTTCATAGAAAAATATAGACTTACTAAGCCAACCTTCAATGATTGTTAACATTCAAATTCATATTTTATTATGGCCTTGTTGAACACCATGCATTGTCTACATCTACATTTACACACAGAACCATCATGGTGCATTGCTTGCAAATTGGATATAAGTGGTTCTTTATGAAATCACACTACAATAGTTCCATATATACAGTTTAGATTACATTAGAACTCCAACAGGAAAACAGCTACGAGAAGCTGATAGTATTCTGAAATAGTTATCAGGAAACAGCCCAGACAAAGTGACAGATACCAAGAACTGCTGTAAGGACTGGCATTACATTGAAGACATGGTACAAGCCAAAGAGCCAAATTGAGGACATTCCCATTTATACTCAAAATTTATAATTTTAATTTTCATGTATATTGCTTGCAACATCCCATGCTCGCTTAAATTAGAATGCTTGCTACCATGGTCTTTTTAATGGTTTAAAATACTATTGGCTGTAAAATAAATAACTAACAAAAGGACAGATGTAGGAAGCATAATCTTATACAGTCTTGCTCCAAACTACTCCTACCATTACTAGTCTACATGGAGAGGGAAGATACTATTTGTTAGAGGAACTTGCATTTATCTCTGATTCATGGTACAAGCCAAAGAGTCAAATTGAAATGAATTCTCACATGCTTGGTAGCATTGTTTAGGGTTTAGAACACTATGCGCTGTAAAATACACAGCTAGACCCAAGGGACAGAAATAGGCAGTGGACTCGTATAATATAGTCTTCCTCCAAAATTCTCCTAATGTTGGATGGAGAAGTAAGAGACTATCTGTCAGAGGAACATGTATTCTTCTCTGAGGCATGGTACAGGCCAAAGAGAGAAATTTAAATCAATTCCCATAAGCTTGTTTGTATGATTTCATTACTGTCATTAAGTTTCACCTGACATACAACAGTAGGTAATGATATGAATTCATTCAGCAGGCATTGCGAAAGTTCTGAAGACTCCTTAATTGCTCCAGCAAAGCTAAAATTCAGTTAAAATCCAATCTTTCAACAAAAAAACTTCAATATTTTCTAATCGGACGAAAACAAAGCTTCTTACGATGTAAGAGAGAGCGATGTCAGGATCGATGCAAGCATCGTCGTCCTGATGCCCGGAGAAGGCCTCTCCTTCTTCAAGCTCGTTCTCCTCCATCGATCGAAACCCTAATCCAATCCCTTCCATCCCTTCATCCCTACTCCCCAACGACAACATCCACCACCAAATCCTCTACCAAACCCCTAAAATCTCCCAAATCCCATCCCCAAAACCCTAATCCCCCAATTCAATCCCTACAATTCCTCCCGATCGCTGAGAAATCCAATCAATTCCACGATCGCCGGAATCGAACCGCCAACAGGCGAAGATCTCTCCTTAAGTTCACCGATCTTCCCGCTATCCTGCGATTTTGTCCGATTTGAATCGAGAATCTACGAGCTGAAGCCTACTTTCTCCCTCTTCAAACTTTCTCTCTCTTGTTCGTCTCTCTGTTGGAAGGGAAAAAGAAAGGGGTTTTCTTTCTTCTCTCTCTTTCTAATTTCTTCGCCCTTTTTATTATTTTTTAATTAATAATAATAAGAATTTAGCGTCACTCCAGCGATCTAACCAGAAGACAAACCCCCTTTTCCTTATTTTGATTTCACCGGAGGGGCCAGTCACAAATTTTCCAATCTCTAATTCCCCTTCTAATTGCATTTCGGCCCCTACGTTTCCATTCCCTTTTACTTGTCACTTCCGTTGACGATGGCCCATTCCGGCTGTCTGCACCAATACAGCAAACATCCGTTGATCCGTAACATTGTTGAACTCATGTGGGTCCCACAGTTATTAAAATCGAACTGATTGGAGGAAAAATCGTTTTTGTCTGTTTGGGGACAACAGCTGATTCTTGAGAGGTTTGACGCAATGTCGGATACGCAGAGGTGAGAGATGGCGGGATCAAACGGGTGTGAGTCCTTCACGAATCCATCTTGCGCTGAACAAAACATCCACCGTTGACAATTGGCCCGCGGGGCGGGGCTGCGGCAGGACCCAATCGGTGTGAGGAATCAGGAAGCCTGCGGGACCCACCGAACGCATACCGAGTCACAAGTTCTGGTCCTATTTGGGTGCGTGTAGGGTGGCAGAAAGTGGTGTCGGAATTTCATTTTATGCCACTTTTCGCTGGGGAAAGGGACGCGGTAACGCAGAATTTATTGGGATCACGATATGACGATAATACACTTGCATCTGCCGTTGGGGACCGACTTTGGTGGATGAGAGCTGAGTGGCAGAAGGGTCTTTTAGTCCAGCTTGCCCGAGCAAAGATCCGCTGTGTGGCGGCGTGGCGCTGGATCAGGAAAGGAGTGGGAATATGCTGGAGAGAATCCGGTGGGTGTATTGAACAGCAAGAATAATAAGGACCATTTATTAGGTGACGCGTAGCAACGTGCTGTATCTAGTGACTAGTGATGGCTATGGGATTCAGACATCAACGCGTTTAAATATTGCTTTTTCATTACGAGATCAGTCCAAAATTATTTAAAATCTATACTTCCATACTACTTTAAAAAAAGAATTGGGCGGTTAAAATTTTCAATTTTTTTTACCATCTTAAATTTTAATAAATTTTAACTATGTCATTATTTTTAATTGATCTTCATTAAATAAGTATAACCACATAAATACATCTCCTCACATTTCTAAATAATTATAATTATCAATAATATTATAACTATTAATTATTTAAAAATAATAAAATAAAATAATTTATAATAAAAGCACACACAGTTATTAGTAGTAACCAATTAAAAAATTATAATTATTATTTATGAATTATAATAAAATAAATAAAATAATAGTATACATAGAATAATATATTGTTAAATGCTATTAAAAATTATACTGTTATGATATTCCCATTTGCTGAAATACAACTCACCAAACAACAAGCGGGTGTATTTCTACAAGCAAGGCCCCAACCAGCTTGGTGGCCCAAGCCCACCTAATATCCCAACCTGGTCTACTTGTTTAGACATTCTTCATAACGACTCGAGAGACGGGACCAGTCGAAGTCGACTCGCATGAAGCCTACTCGGTCTTCTATTCAAAGCCTTACGAAGATGACTCGATGGGGCGTTACTTCTCAGCCAAACTGGAGGATAATATTTGCCTCGGACTTTTCTCCCTGACCACGTGTCAGCATCGCGATCAACACTGGACAGGCCTTATCATGACCTTAGCCCCGATAGTCTCCATGACTTGTCATATCACATAGGCTCTGCCAGGTCGCCCATCACTCTTCATTCAATGCTGAGGCGATCTCACCAACGCTGAAGTGATCTTTCCCCCAACTTCTTGCTGATACTCGTAAAGTGGATGCTGACACAACCATCAGCCCATACCTCACCATCATTACTTCGTACTCAGTCAAAGTGTCTGATCTGCCCTTCTCCCACAATATAAATACAGGTACTATTCGCTTTTTGAGGGGGGGCAATTCCAAAATAAAGGAACGGAAGGAGAACTCTAAGTTCTGCTATTTCTCTTTCACTCAAGTTCATCATCTAACTTGATCGTCAGAGGTACAATAGGGGAATCAATCCCCGTCCTCTCACGAGTTTCTACATGTGCAGATTTTTCAGCAACCCCGATTCAAGAACCAGACAAAGTCGGAGAAGAAGGTGATCCCATCATCAATCTCCTCTACCTCATCGAAATTATCCTGCCCTGAATATACAACTGACTGTGTGATCACTAGTACATTAATTAACAATTCGGCATCCACTGTGGGGCATCTTTTCTTTTTCGAGAAGATATGTCAGGTTCTGAACAAGAACCTGACTAGTCTCATCCTGTAACTCAACACCAAAGTTATGTCGCCCGAGCTAAATGGAGTCCGAAGTTGTGTCACACAAGCTAAGCAGAAAATGGTTTTGGCTGAGAGGAATCGACATTGTCCTCTTCCTCCATAGCCATAGCAACCATATTGGGAGTATCTGCCAAGTTAGCCATCCATAGGATGGAAGATCTCCCATTACCTTCAAAGCTTCCTCAAGAAAACCACCATGGTTGTTTTTTTGGAAAAAACAACTCTGACTCCTGGAATATCTTTCTCAAAAAGAATTTCATCTCAAAAGTTACCTAAGCTTCTATGGTCGAATCATGCGACCCGCAAGAACTCCACAAGGGAAACATGTACGTAGCCTTGGAAGAATCATAGCTAGGCGTTCATTGACCAAAAAATCCCAGAAGAAAGGATTCTCCAGCATCCCCGAGACAAGTGCTTGAGGGAATATTCTCGGTGAAATTGTCCAATTTTGTTCATCAATAAAAAAATTGTCATTAAGCCAAAGTCGACTTATGCCTTCCATTTTGGCATAAAAACAACTATAAAAGCCCTTGGTACCTTTTCAAGAATAAACCCAAGGCACTAACCACATGGTCGACTCTCACAGTTGCCTCTCGACAGTTATGGGGATCTCGAAGACCTAGGCGTTTACGTAATACATGGGCACCCAATCTCAGGGTTGCCATTTTTCCTTATTTTTTCCCCAGGGTGGCCATCTGTAGGGCGAAAGACTTAGTTGACTTCAGTAAGTCCTAGGCACAGTCTCAGAGTTGTAACAGACCTAGTCAAATTTAGTAAGTTTTAGGCATTCGATTCTAGGGTTGAATTAAAAGCCTTTGGTACCTTTTAAAGAATAAACCCAAGGCACTAACCATATGGTCGACTCCTACAATTGCCTCTCGACCATTATGGGATCTCGAAGACCTAGGCATCTACGTAAGACCTGAGCCCTCAGGGTTGCCATTTTCCTTATTTTACCCCCATGGCGGCCCTCTGTAGGGCGAAAGACCTAGTCGACTTCAGTAAGTCCTAGGCACAGCCTCATGGTTGTAAAAGACCTAGTCAACTTTAGTAAGTTCTAGGCATTCGACCCCATGGTTAAATTAAAAGTCATTGGTACCTTTTCAAGAATAAACCCAAGGCACTAACCATATGGTCGACTCTCATAGTTGCCTCTCGACCATTATAGGGATCATGAAGACCCAGGCATCTACGTAAGACCTGGGCACCCAACCTCTGAGTTGCAATTTTCCTTATTTTACCTCCAGGGTGGCCCTCTGTAGGGAGAAAGACCTAGTCGACTTTAGTAAGTCCTAGGTAGTCTCAGGGTTGTAAAAGACCTAATCAACTATATTACGTTCTAAGCATTCAACCCCAGGGTTGAATTAAAAGCCTTTGGTAGCTTTTCAGGAATAAACCCAATGCACTAACTATATGGCCGACTCCCATTGTTGCCTCTCGACCATTATGGGGATCTCGAAGACCCAGGCGTCTACGTAAGACCTGGGCCCTCAGGGTTGCCATTTTTCTTATTTTCTCCCCAGGGCGGCCCTCTGTAGGGAGAAAGACCTAGTCGACTTCAGTAAGTCCTAGGTACAGCCTCAGGGTTGTAAAAGATCTAGTCAACTTCAGTAAGTTCTAGGCATTCGACCCTTGGGTTGAATTAAAAGCTCTTAGTACATTTTCAGGAATAAACCCAAGGCACTAACTATAAGGTCGACTCCCACGGTCGCCTCTCGACCATTATGGGGATCTCGAAGACCCAGGCATCTATGTAAGACCTGGGCACCCAACCTCTGGGTTGTCACTCTCTGCTAAAAAGCCCTTGGTACTATCACGGGTAAACCCAAAGCATGGAGTTCATATGTTCGCTCATCTTCGATAAAAGATGCTTAGGCAGATTTGCCTGCTATTTCTCGTTGAAAAGACTCAGACATCTCGCTCACCAGTGACATGACATGAGCCAATCGTCTCGACCCCTCAACAATTGGGTCATCTCAATACGGCCGACTCATGATAATCAACACTTGTTACAATCGGAACAAAGCTACAAGCTACAAAAGCAAAGCAAAAAAAATAAGGAATAAAAGAAAGCAGACTCCAAGATGAGCAAAATCAATCTTTATTCTAACAAAGTTAGTTACAAAGCTTTTTTTTTACAATATCTATGCCTAGTTACAAACAGGCATAAATAAAAAACACAAAACAAACAAAAGCGCCAGCAGAAAGACCTTCGTTGGTCCCTAGAACTCTTGACCAGATCCGGGGGTAGGACTTTGGAAGCTCTCAACGGCAACGGAGCCCGCAGGAGCTTCGGTGACAGCAGCTGAGGAAGTGGGAGAATTCTCTTCAGGATCATCCCTTGGCTCGTCATCACCCCCAATGTCCAGCGTTAGATCTATCCCGCCTCCACTCTCCTCGATCTCCTCCAAGATATCAAGGTAGCAAGAGACATTAGGGGGATAACAGCGATCGAGGGAGGGAAGAGAGCTAGAAGGGACCAACGAAGCGAGATAGTCGATGGCGGCCCTGCAAGCCAAGGCTACCTCAGTTTTGCCTAAGGGGTCATGACGCCACTCGTCGACAACCTCCTTCCTATGTTACGCTAAGTGTAGATGAGCAAGCTGACCCTCCAAGTCCTTGATAATCATCACAGACGCTAGAGTCGACCGCTCCTCAAGGTCTCGTCTTAGCTGCTCGATCAAAAGACGGCTCAATTGAGCATCCTCCTCGGCTGTCGCATTCAGACGCCTCATAGGCTCAACCTCCCCGGACAAAGCGGTCAATCGGCCATCCCGCTTAGAAATCCCTTGCTGCAGACGGACGACTTCTCCCTTTAACTAAGTCACCTCCCACTGGAGATCATCAACAGAACCCAAGTGCTTGGAAACTTGGATTCTATAGCCTGTTATAAGCCTCTCCTTTTCGTCCAGCTCCCGCCGCCAGACGTCTTCCCTACCTCTAAGTTCGGCATCTAAAGCAGCAATTCTATTATCTGCCTCTTCCTTGCATGACTTCTCCTGGCCAGCTTGGCGTAACACCTCTGTGCTGCCTCATGCATGTGCCTCATTCGCTTGAATAGCTCCTACTCCTGTAAAGCCCCTCAGACCAAATAGTCCTTGAGGTCCAAATGCATGCCAGTGCTTGGTATCTCCCTCAAGAGCCTCTTGTCCTTCGGGAGGGTAAACTAGGACACATCGTCTATCGGAGCAGTTAAGGACTGCATGACCGAGGACTTCGCATCCATGGGTTCCTTTGTGACAATCCTATCACCTTCAAGAATCTCTTCCTTATGCGAGTCAGGAGTCAACAGATCTCCCAACAACATGGTCCTCGTCCTCTCCCAGGATCAGTGAGTAAGCTCATCAAGCTCATGGTAGAATGACCAGAACTTACTCCGCACATCTGCCCTCTCACTCAACTCGGGCCCTTCCGGAGGCGCTGTTTGAAAGCATCCTATTGCTACTAGGAAAGAACCCTAGAGGGGGGTGAATAGGGTTTATGCTAATCTAATCCGACTTTATGCTAATTTAAAACTTATTAGCAAATATATCCTAGCAAATGAGATATAAACAATATATGTGCAAGGATATACAAACTAAGGGTGATATGAACACAAACAAGATAGTAGGAATATAAACAATAAGCAATAGACAAAGGCGATATAAGATATAAACACAAAAATAAGTGTGTCAATGTAATCACAAACAAATGATATGATCACGGAGTTCGGTCCCCACGACCTACATCTCCGCTCCTCACCTCGAGGAGATCTCTACTATCACAACCGGGTTTTCTACGCTCACCCGAATAATGTTTACACCTCACACTCGGTTTTCTAGTTCACCGAAAACTTTACAATCACTCACAATGTAAACACGCTAACTACCATCTCAAGTGTTGGTCTCTAGCACGTGTCTCCCTCAAGTGTTAGGAATTACAGCCTCTCTCTAGGTATTACCACCTACCCCACTCCTCTTGGGATGACCCCGTCTCTCATCACACACTCCTCTTGGTGTACTAGTGTAATACAAAGTGAACCTCACGGTTATAGCTCACAACAAATGATTTGTTCTCTAATACAAGGCGATAACTCAATTAGTCACAACTCAAAGTTACAATCTCTTGCAACCATAATTATACTATGTATGAAAATACTAAAAGCTCAAGTGGGTGTGTGTAACAATGAGATTTAATAAAACAAAATCAAACTAAACTCAATATAGATTCTAGTTTATAGAAATAAAAATCAAACATATAAAAGCTACATTGAGTTTAGGAAAACTTCTATATAATAACAAGAGAGAGGGAGAAGAGTTGAATGCTCAAACACCAATGGATGATCTCCTTAAGCTCTTGTGAAAGTTTCTTCACAAACCAAACTTTTAAACACACTTAAACAAAAACTTAAACCCTTAAACAAACTTGTAAAACTTTTTTAAAACTTTTCTCTTCTTTTTTATGAACTGAAGATATGTAGGGGTATTTATAGGAAACCCCAAAGGCAAGAGAAAACAACAAAACCCAGTAAAAAGACAAAAACAAAAAACTAGCGGTTGGGTCATCGGTCGACTGATCAGTCGACTGATGAGCTGACCGTTAGAGTCAGCATCCAGCTCGTCGGTCGACTGATGACTTGATCAGTCGACTGATGGTCGACTGATGCCTTGATCGGTCGACTGATGATCTCATCAGTCGACTGGTCAGTCGACCAAAACAAAACATAAACTTTTTGTTATTTCAGATAATTTCTTCAGTCGACTGAATACATTCATCAGTCGACTGATAATACTGTATCAGCCTGATTAAAACAGAAAAACTAATTTTTGAAGTGCCTTTAAAAATAGCAAATAAATTATAACAAATGTAAAACTTTGGGAAATGATTGTAAATATGATAATACACATGTTACAAAAACTGGTTTTTAAAAATCACCTCCCAAATGTGAAAACTCTTCATTTTTCAAATATGTTCAAAAATATAAAAACTAAACATACATGTTTTTGACATTTGACTTAACAAACTTTTGAAACTTTGTGAAATGTTTTTATAGACTTGATAAACTATGTATAAAGTGATGTTGAAGTCTATAAATAAATAAAACAATATTTTATCAAAAACACCTATATTTTGATAAAATCAACAAATACGTGTGTGTGAATAATATGAGCTTAAAGCATTAACACACAAGTATAAACCTATACTATAAACATTATAAACTATATACCCAAGCTTGATGAAGGTCTTCAATATAGCTCCACTTGGTAAACTATGCGGATGAAGCTTGAACTAGGATCTTGAACTTGAATTGTATTGCTCCATTCCACTATTCTACCAACCTCCATTGGATATGATCGTGAAAGCTCGATTCTATCCATCCTCTAACATATTATTTGTCTATAATAGATACAAAACACAAATACTAGACATACAATATTAGATGTAAATTATTTATAAATAATCATAAAAACAAAAGGACCCAACACTGTTATCTTGTCAACACCCCCGGACGTCCCGACAGCTCCTTGCTAGGCTTGCGGAACCGTACGGCCGTAGAACTCAGCCCGACTGTCTCCTTGACACGGGCCCCTGAAACTGCCTCCTTGACAGTTGGGCCCACCACCTCTATTGAAAGAGGGGAAGGATCACCCATAAGGACGACCTTATTCTATCGATAAGCTTGGACAGACCTCTCTCGACTCTCGATCGGTTGCGGCGCTTCGACTAACTGTTGTATCTAATCCTGTTTGACCCTTGGCCCACTGGACCCTTGATCCTTTTTAGCCTTCACCTTCTTCGACCTCCGTTCTGCTAGTAGGACGGCGACCTCAGCCACCCTTAACCTCAAGCTGGCCACTTCTTCAGGATCAAGATCCCCCCTCAGCCTTTTATGAGACCGAGAAGCCGAGCTCGATTCCTCCTCCCTTGAATTTCTCTTAATGCTTTTTCCAAGGGGTAAAGCAAGCAGACTTGCCCTTGCTTGGTCGACTGAGAAGGGAAAAATCATGGACACATCTGTTGACCGGAGAGAAGCCCTTTTGAAAAGATTGCTCCTCTCTTGGGACCCGACATAAGAGTAAATCTTTGCCAATTGCCGCCTCTCCTCTTCATCAGAAGACATGGTCTTAGGACGTTCTTAGCCACTTAGGGACAATTGGGGGCAAGCAAGAACACCATCAACCCCGAAGACGCACACAAAGTTCTCCTTCCAATCCCTACTAGGCTCCAGAGCGTCTGACACAAGCTTAACATTCCCACCATAGTAGAAAGAATATCGTGGGTCCTCTTTCTTTGAATCGATGCCGACCAAATGTCCTAGCAGCCGTATAGTCGGAGAGACTCCAACACGATGGCAAATAAGGACAAAGCCCACCAGAATCCTAATGGCATGAGGGGTAAATTGGGAGGGGAAAACCCCCAAAGTAATGCAAACGTCCCTGATAAAGGGATGAAGCGGCAGTCGTAGACCATGCTCAAGATGAGCAAGGTAAAGCGGGACGCAGTCCCCGCCATGGTGATACACGGGTTCGCACATACTCGGGGCCCCTAGCGTAAAAGCCCTCAGAATATCATAAAGATTATAATATGGCTCAAACGCCCTCGTCAAAACCCTTGAGCGGATGTGCTGAAGAAGAACAATCCTCTCCTCATTGCGGACTGTGGTGGAAGCTGGTGAAACCATTGAAGAACTTGGTTTGCAAAATAGACTTACAGAATTTCAAAGAAGCGCTAGAGGTTTTTTGGGCAAGAACTCATAAAGAATTCTTTTAAACCCCCCATCGAGCTATTTATAGCCTTCAAGAGACATGTGGAGCTATCTGAGTGGTCGTTACTTTTTTAAATGAACAGGCGAGATTCATCTCGAAATCTCAAATGGTTCGCTCGATTTTCGAAGCGACGTTCCTATTTACTCTGCATCTCTTCTCTCAAAAAATGAAGCGCCGCCATTATTCTAACAATTGGCAGCATCATTATGTCATCCTCAGCAATGACGTTTCGTCGGCCCAATAAAGTCCTCTAGAAGCTCGCTAAATAATGCCCGCTAGGCAAAATCTATCGGGCCCTGATCAACCCACCACAGCCGCCAAGTCGACTTTAAGGATATTTCTTGGGCAATTCGTCCATATTTCTCAGACGCTGAATAACAAGTAGCTGACCAGATCAATCTAAGACTTAGAAAAATTAATCCTTCAAAAGCTAACTTACTCAAGTTCGAGACGTCTCCTTTTTATAGAGGATGAGTCCTCTCGGGTTAATGATTAAATCTATTAAGTCTGCAATGAAACTAAGTCATCCAGCAAAACATTATGAGATTATGCAACAAAGAGAAGCAATTCCAGAGTGATTCTTTATTATATTTCACTCAGACCCGGCTAAAGCCGACTCGAAGCGAAATGGGCTAACTGTTATGGTATTCCTATTCGTTGAAATACAACTCACCAAACAACGGGCGGGTGTATTTTCGCAAGCAATGCCCTAACCAGCTTGGTGGCCCAAGCCTATCTGATATCCTAACTTGGCCGACTCGTCAAGACATTCTTCATGACGACTCAAGAGATTGGACCGATCGACCCTCTTGTCAAAGTCGACCTGCTTGAAGCCTACTTGATCTTCTATTCAAAGCCTTACGAGGAGGACTAGATGGGTGTTACTTCTCGGCCAAACTGGAGGATAAAATCTGTCTCGGGCTTTTCTCGTTGACCACGTGTCAGCACCGAGGTCAACACTGGACATGTCTTATCATGACCCTAGTCCCGATAGTCTCCATGACTTGTCATATCACATGGACTCTGCCATGCCACCCATCACTCTCTATTAGATGCTGAGGTGATCTCACCAATGCTGAAGTGATCTTCTCCTAACTTCCTGCTAACACCCGTAAAGTAGATGCTGACACAACCATCAGCCCATATCTCGCCATCGTTACTTCGTACTCGATAAAAGTGTCTGATCTGCCCTTCTCCCACAATATAAATACATGTACTATTTTTCTTTTGAGGGGGGGGGGGACAATTCTAAAATAAAGAAATAGAAGGAGAACTCTAAGTTCTGTTGTTTCTGTTCCACTCAAGTTCATCATCTAACTTGATCGTTGGCGGTACAATGGGGGAACCAATCCCTATCCTCTCACGAGTTTCTACATGTACAGATTGTTCAGCAACCCTAATTTAAGAACTAGACATAAAGTCAGAGAAGAAGGAGATCCTCTCATTAATCTCCTCCACCTCATCGAAATTATCCTGCCCTGGATATACAATTGACTGTGTGATAACTAGTACATCAACATATACTATAATTCGATAAGCAATAAAATAAATAGAATAAATTTTGAATCACATAAATAATATAATTATTTTAATAATATCACGTTAATACACTATTTATTTAGCATTATATTTTTAAATAAATTAAATAAATAATTTAGTATTGTTTTTAGAGTATTTTCACAAAGATTATTACATGATACTAAATAATCTATAGTTGGTAATAATTAAAAACTAAACTTTTTACAAAAAATATTTAATATTAATAAAAATACTATTAATTGTTAATAATAGTATAATAAAATTTATAAAATATTTATAGTACTAAATTATTTAATAGAATAATTAAAAAATTAAATTAAATAATATTTTATAGCATGCAGACAATATAATTATTTTAATAATATTACTTAAGGTAAGAATTATAATATTAAAAAAGGTAAATTGTAGTAAACCCTCATGAACTTTCAATATTTTACAGTAAATAGATCCTATGCACTTTCAAAATCACACTAAACCCCTAATAACTTTTGTAGAGATCCCCCACTATCTTTTAGATGAATTACACCAAACCCCTGATAACTTTTAAATTCTTTTTTATGCTATTTTATGGTTCTAATTTATAGGGTTATCTGTAAAATTTAGAAAATTATTAGGAGTCTTCTTTGAAACAAAAAAGTCATTAGGGGGTTAGTGTAACTTTGAAATTTTATATGTCTAAAAGTTCATAAGGATTTAGTGTAACTTACACTACTAAATAATTATAATGAGAAGTAACTATTGCAACATGTTGCATGTATCAAGTGTAACTATTTCGGGGACATCGGGAAAAAACTTGCAATATTAATATAGCTTAGTTAATTTAGATTTAAGTTAACAACTTTTAAATTAAAGGGCTATATTTAAGAGAAATTATAGAATTGACAGTTTTATTTAAGAATAATTTTAGATTTGGGGACTTATTTATAAACAAATTTAATACTTGGTGATCTACAATAATTATACAATAATAATTAGTTCATACATTTCTTTTTAAGCAATCCTATTATAAATTTTTTTATTAACATATAGTTTTACTATTTAATAAAAAATTCAAAATCTAAAACATGTACGTGCAAGTTTAAAGCACGTGTATTATACTAGTGAAATAAAAATCTAAATTGATGGGATTGCTATTTATTCTTACATCCATCTATAATTGTGTTATTTATTTGATTTGTATGTATAATTTTTTTATCTCTGAGTTTGTTTTTTTATTATACCTGTGATTCGAAATTGATTTGTTTTGAATTTATTTTCTTTAAGTTATTGCTCTTTTTTTATGTTTGATGCATAATCCATTTTTATTTTTTGTGAATATGAGCATAAAAATAACTTATACCATTGGATTATAATATAAAAATGAACATGATATTACCCTTAGGTTCCCACATAGTAGTGTTTTGAACATAATACATGAGATAAGAAGTAGATTGTTTAAATTTAAAATTCAAAATTAGATAATATGAGGACAGTTTTTTTCTTATAATATAAAATTTAAAATTAAATGACTTAACCAATAATCACTCCTTTATATACCTCTTTTTAATAATAGTAATAAATTACAAAAAAATAACTCATTGAATAAAACATGTGGATAATTTTTATTTCAGACTTGATTAGGATTACCAAATATTTTATTATTAGAATTTTCTTACTATATATAGCTTTATTTGATGAGGATTCTCAGAGTGTGTTTGTAGACTTCTTCTTAATAAGGTTAATATCCACTGTCTGGGCTAACGAGTTGAATTATATATGTTAGACAAAATACTGGACTAGAATTGACTTGATTTTTAAGCTCATTTTCTCCTCTTAACCAGGTTAAGATTGGAACACCTCTTCCCTGAACAAATCTTAACTTGGTTAAGGACTTAATCAGGTTAAAGGAGATTTTGAAGAACACACCCTTAGATGAAGATTGAATTAGGTGTCCACATATCACTTTTGATAAGATTTGGTGTCCATGTCATGCTAAGATAAGGTAAAATGACGCATATTAATTCCTTGAGATGTGAGGCTTGAATAGCAAACTACCAGTTTCTCTATACATACAAAGAATGGACATTTACTGTAGTAATGGAAATAGTGAGGATGAAATCATAAAGAGATGTAGAGGTAAATTTTACTATTTTACTTGTAATATAATAAAAGTTATTACACTCACTCTCTCTCTCACCATATCTCACCCATCCATTCTTACTTTACCTCTTTATCTCATTTAAATTTAAAACATAAAATATGTTTTATGTATTAAATCTTTACTAAATGAAAACTACAAAAATATATGCTAGAGATACTTATTGCATATAAAATATATGAAAAGTATTTAAAAGAGCATAATTGAAAGTGTTAGATGTGTTTATTATGCTAAAAATTGTATAATAATAGCTTTCATACAAACTTCCATTAACATAAATGAAAGTCGTTTTCCTTTCTCTTTAAAAAAATTACACAACTAAACTATTGCGTGTCGATATTTAAAATTATGAACTCAAAAATTTGATATGAAAAATCACATTACACAATGCAAACTAGAAGTTTAAACTCCTATGTGTTTTGTGATTCACTTGCATTTGCACATGCAAAAAATTCTAGTGTTTTGATGATCGAAATTTAGTAATTAGGACCATCAACTATAGATTTATAACGACAGACAAATCTGTCGCTATATGGAAAGATATGGCGACGGAAATACCGTTGTTATATTTACGTCTGTAAAACATGTTATAACGATGGAATATTAATTATTGGTAACATAATATTTCGTCACCGTTATTTTTGAGAATTAGCAACGAAATTGTTCTTTTTTGGTGACAGAAGTTCTGTCGCTAAAAAGTAAAAAGAACAAAAAAAAAAATTGGCGCGGGCTTGCCCAGAAAATTTGGGCAACCCGCGCCCGACATCAACATATCCCCAAATTCCCCCCTCTCTTAATCCCCCCCCTCTCCCTCCCCCTTCCTCTTCGTGAGCTCCTAACCCGCCGTCGCGCACCTTGCCTGACCCGCTGCCGCCCAACCCTGCCGCCCCTCTCGCCTGACCCGCCACCGTCTCTCTCTCTCTCTCTCTCTCTCTCTCTCGTTATCTCTCTCTCTCTCTCTCTCGTTATCTCTCTCTCCCCCTCCATCTCTCTTTCTCTCTCCTACTCCAACGCTCTTTCTCCCTTTTTCTCTCTCGGCCGGCCGATGTCGGATGCCAGCCGACCAACGGTCGCCGGCGTCGGCCGATCGCGAGAGAGGCAGAGAGAAAGAGAGATGTAGGGGAGAAAAAAATAAAGTTTTTTAATTTATTAATTTATTAATTTTATTTTTAATTATAATTAGAGTTTAATTTTTACAAAACAAAAAAATTATGAAAAAACCCAAGCCCTAATAAAATATTGTAAAACAATTTTTTTTTATTTTGGTAAATTTATAACATAAAAAAATAAAATTTAGTTAGGGTTAGGATTAGGGTTAGGCAAGGGTTAAGTGAGGGTGAGGGTGA
>BQKN01065516.1:56975-71416 GCA_022839385.1 Asparagus kiusianus
ACACACACACACACACACACACACACACACACACACACACACACACACATTTTCGAGCCATAGAATTCCTCGTCCAGTAAATACTATATATAATCTCTTTATTTACTTGTCACATACATGTACGGGATGGTTGGCGGATACGAGGCCATCGTGTTCGGTCCGAACAACCTTTTCATATGCGTATGTGATGGGGGCTTTGTTAGACCCTAGAGGGGAGTGATTAGGGTCTTATGCTATTATAATCCAATTTATGCCGATTTAAAACTAATTCAAATATTTGTAAAATCCTAAAAATTTGAATATAATATGATAAATAATTATAAATATGTTATATGGTGAAAATAATATATTTTTGATATTTGAGTATGATAAGAATTGATTTGAGGTCAATTCAATGTATATTTGTGAATATATGAGTTCAAATTCACAAAACATGCACAAAGGCAAAGAGTGATAATATGAGAATTTTGACCAGTTGAGAGTTTCTATATTTTTCATACTGATTTATTTAGAATCTGGAAAAGTGTATAAGATCAAGTTGTAGGTCTCTTCAAGAGCTTTCCAATGAATCTTAGATCACCTCATTCCGAGACCAGATGAGAAAGTTATAGCCTTTTCACCGAACCCCAGTTTGAGAATGACCCAGAACCCTGCGCAGTCGACCGCCGTGGTCGCTGCGGTCGACCGCGCAGCGAACCTGGTTCTGTCAGTTCTGTTTCGGGTCGGGTTTTGTTTATACCAAACCCGATTGTTACCCTATGTATATATACTCGTTTTGAAGCTCTCAGAACACTCTATTGAACCCTAATAGCCTCAGTCACCCTCTCTCTCCCCCCTCTAAACCCTAGCTCGGATTTTGACGTTTTTGGGGCGTTTCGAAGGATTTTCGGTGGAATTTCGTGAGATTCATCGGTGTTCAGCGATAGGGATCATCCTCCTACAAATCTAGGGTTCTCTTCTCATCAGAGGCGAGTAACATCTCGCCCAACTTCACCCCTTTTCGTTTTTATTTTTAAATTTGGGTTTTAATCCGGTTTTATTGAGCCTAAATCGTATTTTATGTAGATAAAATAGATCTTTATGGCATAAGATGTGAGAATCATATATTTCAGTTTTAAAAAGTTCACTAATGATTTTTAATTGATGAGATCTCGATCTGAAATGTTTTTATGAGAGATAAATCTATTTTTATTGTTTAAGAACATTTCAAAATCGTGTTGATAAAAATTTGGGATTTTCGGGGATGAGGTTTTAACTGTTTAAACTTGTTGTTTACTGCCATATATCATTATTGAAATGTTAAAGTTAGGTTAGTATAGAAATTACCAAATTTTAAATGAGTTTCGAAGCTGACAGAAACCCAGACTGGGATTCTGTCTGCTTCGCGGTCGACCGCAGCGGATGCGGTGGTCGACCACTGTGAGATTTTTTCCAGCAGAATAGCTTCTGCTCTTTGAGCGGTCGACCGACATGACCTCAACGGTCGACCGCCGCTTAGTTTTGAGCCCAGTGAATCTCGGCTCTGTGAGCGGTCGACCGGAGTAGTCTCTGGGGTCGACCGCCGCACAGATTTGGCCACTGTTGATTTGTTGTGTATTATTCGTATGTGTAAGTGTTCGCCTTAATTTTCTGACACCAATTTATTATGTTAGTGAGTTATCTATACATGTGAGTCGACTGTTGACACAAGTACTGATCCGTACATCGAGGCACGTGTGACATAAGACCTTGTGTATCTTTTGTGTGTATATATATATATTTTCGACACTTACACTTTGTAAAGTTCATATTTAGTCCTCGTGTTGGACATTCACTATACTTAGTCCTCGTGTTGGACATGCATTGCTATTTAATCCTCGTGTTGGATATGCATTACCATCCGGTCCATGCGTTGGACAACGGTCACATCCGGTCCATGCGTTGGACAACGGTCATATCCGGTCCATGTGTTGGACAACGGTTATATTCAGTCCATGCGTTGGACCATGGTTATATTCAGTCCAAGCGTTGGACATTGGTTATATTCGATCCATGCGTTGGACACTCGTTGCTTTCAGTCCCTGAGTTGGACGTTTACTTCATGCAGTCTATGTGTTGGACGTTTAATCTATATAGTCTATGTTTTGGACACTTAATCGTTTTCTGACATGACACTCATGTGAGTTTGACATGACACCATGTTTGGAAGTAGAGATGTGTTTCGTTTTCTTTTTAATTTATTTGTTCCCAGTATTAGATTCTGGGTTTGGTATTTAGGGATTTACAATTTAAGATACAAGGTATATACATGAGGGTTTTCTTGTTTGGATTATTTCGCTCGACGTACCTATGCTCGTGTTGAAATTTTCTAAGTACCAAAACCTATTGTTGTTAGTATAGATGATTTATATTATTATGCAATAACTGTATTTTCATATACAACGAGCCCTATCCCTTGGGGTTGGTTGTGATGTTGCTCGCTAATGCTTTGACGCTCGTTGTCCCTCCCCCTTTCAGGTCACGAGCCAGGAGCACGGAGAGTCGCAGGTTGATAGCGGACCACTTTAGTGTTCAGCTTTACATTCTAGCTATGTATTATTTTCTTTGGGCTCCACTGTAGTTGATGTTAGACATTTGAGGACTATTTTATAGATGTTGTAAAGGTTGTATGCCTTATTTCCTTCACTCAGACTTGTTGTATTTGAGACTTGTTAAGAACTCCAGTTTATTCATTTCAGACATTGTCTTTGTATTTTCTGTATGTTGGATGATGAAATATTATTTCGATCTCTATCATTTCATCAGTTATCTCTTGTATTATCTTTTACTTGCTTTTGTACCTACACCTGTTATTGACTCTACTAGAGTGATAGAATTGTGATGGTGAAATATTTTATTGCACGGTGTGGTACATGGCAGGTTTGACATTCTTGATTTTACCTAGGACTGCAGCCTTGTGTGAACCTAGGGGCGTTACAGTTGGTATCAGAGCTCTAGTTCCAGTATCTTTAGGATCATCCTATGTCGAGTCGTGGAGCTAGGATAGAGTTTCTTAGGATTCATGTATAGAGTCCGTAAGGATTTCCTAGTATGAGTGAGGATGATATATGAGTATATCTCAAAATTTTGAGAATTTTTTTATAACAACTATTTTTTTATGTTGATTGAAGGTATTTGCATGAATACTATGTGTTATGAATTCGTACTGTGATACGTTGTATATATATATATTTATTATCTCATTCACTATGATAATTAAGCTCTTCTTTTGATATTATAAATATCAAAACGAGGATGTGGTTAAGGTAAAACTCGTACCTAGAGAGCTGGGCATGCAGAGCCGAGCCGTAGCAGGCTCCACAGTATTTGATCGATTTCATGGCACCGTTAGCAACAAGATCTTACAACACTCGAGGAGCAAGAAGTGTATCCGTTTCCGTCAGCAGTACCACTTTCAGGAGTTCTATCACCAGTTGTACCCGTCGTGGAAGTAAAGAAGTAATACTTATGAAGGCACCACCACCACAGTCAGCTGTATATAGAGCCGCAGAGCAGGAAGTTTAGCTATGAAAGAATAAGAAAGATATCAGACAATAAGAGCACCAGAGTTTCAAGGCATACCAATTTCATTTGCATCCTATAAGGGAATGAGTACGTGAAAATTTCTTGAACGTCGACTTAGTACCAAGCAGAAGTTAGATGTATTCAATATTTAGGACATCGCTGGAGGATAGCAATGACATCAAGATTTTTGATGGGGCAACAATTATCACTATTTGGGGAGAATTTTAGTCACTACTTCCACAATTAGTTAAATCTAGTCTAAGTAAAGCAGGGAGATATACCCGTAGTAAAGGAAGAACTCAAACCAGAATAGTAAATGACAATAGCAAGAGAACTATTATGAAAATCTAGAGAAACCAGCAGCGGGAGAATGATTTTACCCCAGTAACAAGGACAATATAAGAAAGGAGTACAATATGATTCGAGAGCACCGAAGCAGCACAGAGGTCAGGGTACACGTTACAATTATAACAAGATTGAACAGAGAGCGAAGGACTTGTCGCAGTACACCAGCAGGGAGTCATTATGATATAGGTCTCGGTCGACAGTCTCAGAGTCGTAATTTCAGCCAGCAGTAGGGAAATAGAGGCATTACTTGTTAATCTGAGGATTAAGGGTCAGCAGGCCATATTTGCATCACCCAGGAGATTTGCATTATCCAGCAGAGCCTATTCAATAGTACTGCATGATCAGTGTACGAGCGGAGCTTTCTTCGTGATTTCCTTTTCAGCTCGGATCTCGTTTGAGTTAGGAAATTTGCTTATCTCTTATCTTTCATACCTTCGTTGATAGGTTTCAACTTGTAACACATTCCTTAGATATTCTGTTGTCAGTCTCTACTCCTCTAGAAGGAGTATCCATTCTATCTGTAGGAGATGTGTTATCAGACTAGATGAGTCTGAGTTAGTCATCGAGTTGATCGTGTTGCTGATGTCAATTTTTGACATTTTTTTCTTGGTATGGATTAGCTATCATCATACCATGTTAGTATTGACTGTTTTACTGAAATAGTCAGCTTGTGAGCATTCGTTGGATTTGTATAGACAGTAGCAACCTCACAGGGTGACCCGAAATGTGGGGTCATTTCTGGTATTCGTCGAGTAGGTGATGCTGAGGGACCGGAGTGCTGATTTATGTGAGACCGAAGTTGTCTCAGAGTATCAGGATGTCTTTCAGGACATACCTAGATTTCCTCCAGTGAGAGAGGTTGGTTCCTGCATCGAGTTGCAGCCGAGCACAGTACCGATATCCCGAGCACCCTATCGTACGGCACCTGCTGAGGTGAGGGAGCTACAGATAGAGTTAGATAAATGAGTTATTATCTTAGAGTATTACTCACTGGAGTATCTTTTATTTATGGGAATATTGATCCTCTTCGGGAGAATGAGGACGGTAACCCATGATTATGTGTAGATTTTTATGATGTGAACAAGTTCGCTATCCGGATTTAATAGGACTTATGTTTTGTTCGATCAGCTGCGCGAAGCGTAATGTTTCTCAAAGATTGATCTTCATTTTGGGTTAATGTAGTTGCGAGTTCGAGAGATGGATTTTCCCAAAGTCGTTTTTCCTGATTCGATTTGAATCTTTTGAGTTTCTGGTTATGCCATTTGGGTTGACTAATGCACCCATGGCATTCATGGATTCGATGAACCGGGATTTTCCGTCCCTTATTGGACCAGTTTGTAATTTTCTTTATTAATGGTATTCTCATTCATTCGAGATCGGAGATAGAACACGAGCAGTATCTACGGTTAGCTTTGAGGACTCTACAGGAGCATCAGTTATATGTCAAGTTCAGTAAGTGCGAGTTTTGGCTTTCAGGAGTCAGATTTTTCGACCACATCATCAGCAGAGAGGACATAGCAATGGATCCAGCTAAGGTTACAATAGTTCTTGATTTGGAACCGCCGAAGACGGCGACAGAGATTCGAAGCTTCTCGGGTTAGCCGGTTATTACAGGAAGTTCATCCTAGACTTCTTGAAGATTTCAGCACCACTTTCATGCCTTATGAAGAAGGGTGAGCAGATCATCTGGAACACGGTGTGCCAGAAGGCCTTTGATGCTTTTAAAGCTAAGTCGACTACAGCGCCAGTTTTGACTATTCCGAGCAGCGTCAGGACATTCGTGTTTACACAGAGGCATCGTTAGTAGGTTTGGGAGGCGTCTTAATGCGAACTCAGAGGGCAGTAGCGTATATCTCATGATAGTTGAGGGTGAACGAGCAGAACTACCCCACTCATGATTTGGAGATAGCAACAGTGGCATTTGCACTGAATTCACGAGACATTACTTGTATGGAGTATAGTTTGAGTTGTTCACCGACCACCAGAGTTTGAAATATCTTTTCTCCCAGAAGGAACTCAACCAGAGACAACGACGGTGGATTGAGTTTATTGAGGAATATGAATTCACGATTCAGTACATCCAGGAACAACTAAGACGTACAAGGACTTAAAGAGGCACTTTTGGTGAAGTGATAGGCGTAGAAAGATTTCAAAGTATATAGCTAAGTGTCTTACCTGTCAGCAAGTAAAGGTGGAACATCAGAGATCGGTAGAAACATTTTAGTCTTTACCCATTTTGGAATAGAAGTGGGCGGACATTTTATAAACTTTATTGTAGGGTTGCCGAAGTCGAAGAAAGAAAACGATTCTGTTTGGGTGAAAATGGATAGACTAATGAAGTCGGCACATTTCATTCCAGTGATCAGATTTGAAGAGTTAGTTGTGCTGAAAGTATCATCTATGAAAGACGTTCAGCGATTCGGAAGGCGAAGAAAGCTTGAGCTAAGATGTATTGGACCGTTTTGGATTTTGGAGTTTATTGGGTCAGTTTCATATGGACTAGACTTTTCAGCATCGATGTCTAATGTACACAAAGTATTTCATGTTTCAATGTTCAAGAAAAAATTACATGATGAAGAGCAGCAGTGAGTGTTGAACGCATCAGAGATTTAACTTCAGGACGGTTTGACTACGATTGAAATCCCAGTTTGTATACTTGCTAGAGAAGACAAGAAATTTAGAAACAATATATTTTTTTCCCTTGGTGAAATTCTGTGGAACCAGAAAGGAGTTGAGGAGGTTTCTCGGGAGCGCGAGGAGGATATACATCGCGACTACCCACACCTATTTGATCAAGTAAATTAAATTTTTGTATGACTTGTTTATGGCTTATGGTTACCTGTATAGTGATGTTTATACTTAACACTAAAATGAGGGTATTAACACTTATCTCCTAAGTACTTGGAACATATGGTATATATATGAGGGGTTCCTTGTTTGGATTTTTTCGCTCGATGTACTTGTTCCATTTAGTTAGGGGTTAAGTGAGGGTATTTATATTTTTGATGGTTAAGTGTAGACATCAAAAATGACTTTCGGAAGCGCGAAGATGTTATGCCTCGCGACTTCCTGCACATATTGAGGAAGTGTATTGATTTATATGTGCGATTATTTGTGTGGTTATATTTTGATTTAACGCTAGAATGAGAATATTTTCACTTAATTCTTAATCTTTTGGAACACATGATATATATATGGGGGGTTCCTTGTTTGGATTTTTCGCCCGACGTACTAGTTCCATTCGATTAAGGGTTGAGTGGGAATATAGTCATCCTGGACTGTTAAATATAAATATCCCTATATGCTTATCAAGAGTAAATAATCTAAATGTTTATGTTTGCGGGTTGAATTGTACCCTCTACGTGCTTTTCTAGTATTATTATTTGCTTAAGTATGATTTTTGAATTTCGTGGACGAAATTCTTTTAAGGGGGAAGAATGTAAAACCCTGAAAATTTGAATATAATATGAAAAATAATTATAAATATGTTATATGGTGAAAATAATATATTTTTGATGTTTGAGTATGATAAGAATTGATTTGAGGTCAATTCAATGTATATTTGTGAATATATGAGTTCAAATTCACAAAACATGCACAAAGGCAAAGAGTGATAATCTGAGAATTTTGACCAGTTGAGAGTTTCTATATTTTTCATACTGATTTATTTAGAATCTGGAAAAGTATATAAGATCAAAGTTGTATGTCTCTTCAAGAGCTTTCCAATGAATCTTAGATCACATCATTCCGAGACCAGATGAGAAAGTTATAGCCTTTTCACCGAACCTCAGTCTGAGAATGACCCAGAACCCTGCGCAGTCGACCGCCGTGGTCGCTGCGGTCGACCGCGCAGCGAACCTGGTTCTGTCAGTTCTGTTTCAGGTCAGGTTTTGTTTATACCAAACCCGATTGTTATCCTATGTATATATACTCGTTTTGAAGCTCTCAGAACCCTCTATTGAACCCTAATAGCCTCAGCCACCCTCTCTCTCTCCCCTCTAAACCCTAGCTCGGATTTTGACGTTTTGGGGCGTTTTGAAGGATTTTCGGTGGAATTTCGTGAGATTCATCGGTGTTCAGCGATAGGGATCATCCTCCTACAAATCTAGGGTTCTCTTCTCATCAGAGGCGAGTAACATCTCGCCCAACTTCACCCCTTTTCGTTTTTATTTTTAAATTTGGGTTTTAATCCGGTTTTATTGAGCCTAAATCGTATTTTATGTAGATAAAATAGATCTTTATGGCATAAGATGTGAGAATCATATATTTCAGTTTTAAAAAGTTCACTAATGATTTTTAATTGATGAGATCTCGATCTGAAATGTTTTTATGAGAGATAAATCTATTTTTATTGTTTAAGAACATTTCAAAATCGTGTTGATAAAAATTTAGGATTTTCGGGGATGAGGTTTTAACTGTTTAAACTTGTTGTTTACTTCCATATATCATTATTGAAATGTTAAAGTTAGGTTAGTATAGAAATTACCAAATTTTGAATGAGTTTCGAAGCTGACAGAAACCCAGACTGGGATTCTGTCTGCTTCGCGGTCGACCGCAGCGGATGCGGCGGTCGACCGCTGTGAGATTTTTTCCAGCAGAATAGCTTCTGCTCTTTGAGCGGTCGACCGGCATGACCTCAACGGTCGACCGCCGCTCAGTTTTGAGCCCAGTGAATCTCGGCTCTGTGAGCGGTCGACCGGAGTGGTCTCTGGGGTCGACCGCCGCACAGATTTGACCACTGTTGATTTGTTGTGTATTTTTCGTATGTGTAAGTGTTCGCCTTAATTTTCTGACACCAGTTTATTATGTTAGTGAGTTATCTATACCTGTGAGTCGACTGTTGACACATGTACTGATCCGCACATCGAGGCACGTGTGACATGAGACCTTGTGTATCTTTTGTGTGTATATATATATTTTCGACACTTACACTTTGTAAAGTTCATATTTAGTCCTCGTGTTGGACATTCACTATACTTAGTCCTCGTGTTGAACATGCATTGCTATTTAATCCTCGTGTTGGATATGCATTACCACCCGGTCCATGCGTTGGACAACGGTCACATCCGGTCCATGCGTTGGACAACGGTCACATCCGGTCCATGTGTTGGACAACGGTTATATTCAGTCCATGCGTTGGACCATGGTTATATTCAGTCCAAGCGTTGGACATTGGTTATATTCGATCCATGCATTGGACATGTTAGACCCTAGAGGGGGGGTGATTAGGGTCTTATGCTAATCTAATCCGATTAAATGCCAATTAAAATTACTTAACAAGTATATTCTTGCAGGATAGATGTACAACTAATTATGAGCAAGAATATGCAATATACACAATGAGATATATCCTATATGATAGAATTATATGCAAGGATATATAAACAACACAAGGGTAAATAATCTACATAAGTGATAGGGCAATGTAGTGAGCAATATGCAAAGGCGATATGAGATATGAAAACAAGAATAAGAACGCCAAGCAATCACAAACACACGATATGTTTACGAGGTTCGGTCCCCATGACCTACGTCCCCGCTCCTCACCTCGAGGAGATCTCCACTATCACAACCGGGTTTTCTACGTTCACCCGAACAACGTTTACACCACACAATACAATCACTATGCAATCACACCTCACACACTAAGTGTTGGTCCTAGCCCGTGTCCTCCTCCTCAAGTGCTCGGTTACAACCTCTCCCTAGGCACGTCAACCGACGCCACTCCTCTTGGATTCGACCCCGTCTCTCACCACACACTCCTCACTCGGTGTACAAGTGTATTACAAGTGATTCTCACGATAAGCACAATGTAATAAATGATTTGTTCTCTCTAACAAGGTGAGAACTCAATTAAGCTCACTCTCAATGTTACAAACTCTCACCACCCAACTATACTATGTATGAAAGATACAATAAGCTCAATGTGGGTGTGTGTAACAATGAGTGAAATCAAAAACAAACTAAACTCAATATAAAACTAGCTTTAACAGAATTGATAATTAACAAATAATTATAAGTAAAAGCTAGAGTTGAGTTTAGGAAAACTTCTCTAAATCAAGATGGAGAGATGGAGATTTGAAGCCCAAACAATAAGATAGTCTCCTCCACTTGTGAAAGCTAAAACAGCTTTAAACCAAACCCTTAAACAAGCTTAACCAAGCTTAAACTCTTTTAACAAAACCCTTGTTTTAAAACACTTAAACAACCCATTGAAAAGACATCAGCAATGGGTATTTATACCCTCTCAAAGCTCAGCCAAAACCCCAAAACAGAAAGACCAAAAAACCCCCAGCAACGGTAATAAAACTAGCCGTTAGAAGCTGAGAAAACACCCATCGGTCGACCGAAAAATTCGTCGGTCGACCGAACATTTCCATCGGTCGACCGGACCGGTCGACCGACAACTTTCTGTCGGCCCAGTGAGATTTTGACCTCAGGTTCGGTCGACCGGTGCGGTCGACCGAATTCTGACATTTAAATGAAAACTGTTTTGCTGATATTTAAATGCTGTTTAAAAATATCAAACAAATTCCAAAAAATGTAAAACTTTGGGAAATCATTATAAACAAGATAATAAACATGTTACAAAAAGAATTTTTCAAATTGCATTTCCCATTTGTGAAAAATCATCATTTTGCAAATATGTTCAAAACATGAAAACATGGAAATTGATATTTGATATTTTGACTCAAACAACATTTTGAAACCTTATGAAATGTTGTTATAGACTTAGTAAAACATGTATAAACTGATATTGAAGTCTATAAACTAAGAATACAATATTTTCACAAAATTGCATATTCTATGCAATGTTTTCAAAAAACACAATAGAGTATGAAAACATATAAATATATATATGAGTGTAAATTTGTTTCATATCTATATAGCTAAACCAAAGCACAATAATAAATATGAAATGTGTAATCTCATATTTATGAACTTGAAAACTCAAAACTATGTATGTATATATACCTATATATATACATGGAAACCAAACATATATGTATATATGAAACTATATATATACATGAAAACCAATTATAATGTGTGTGTGTAATATTGAGCTTAAAGTACTAACACACATAATATAAAACCTAAACTAATGTTACCCAAGCAATCTTGATCTTCATTGTAGCTCAACTTGGTACACGTGCGGATGAAGCTTGAACTGGATCTTTAACATGAATTGCAATGCTTCAACCACTACTCCGCCAACCTCCATTGGATATGATCGTGAATGCGCAATTCCATCCATCCTCCAACAACGTTGTTTGTCTACAAAACATAGGAATGCACAAACACTAGACAAACAACATTAGTAATAAATTGTTTGTTAAACATCATCAAAATAAGAAGGCCAACAGGACACTCGTTGCTTTCAGTCCCTGAGTTGGATGTTTACTTCATGCAGTCTATGTGTTGGACGTTTAATCTATATAGTCTATGTTTTGGACACTTAATCATTTTCTAACATGACACTCATGTGAGTTTGACATGACACCATGTTTGGAAGTAAAGATGTGTTTCGTTTTCTTTTTAATTTATTTGTTCCCAGTATTAGGTTCTGGGTTTGGTATTTAGGGATTTACAATTTGAGATACAAGGTATATACATGAGGGTTTCCTTGTTTGGATTATTTCGCTCGACGTACCTATGCTCGTGTTGAAATTTTCTAAGTACCAAAACCCATTGTTGTTAGTATAGATGATTTATATTATTATGCAATAACTGTATTTTCATATATACAACGAGCCCCATCCATTGGGGTTGGTTGTGATGTTGCTCGCTAACGCTTTGACGCTCGTTGTCCCTCCCCCTTTCAGGTCACGAGCCAGGAGCACGGAGAGTCGCAGGTTGATAGCGGACCACTTTAGTGTTCAGCTTTACATTCTAGCTATGTATTATTTTCTTTGGGCTCCACTGTAGTTGATGTTAGACATTTGAGGACTATTTTATAGATGTTGTAAAGGCTGTATGCCTTATTTCCTTCACTCAGACTTGTTGTATTTGAGACTTGTTAAGAACTCCAGCTTATTCATTTCAGACATTGTCTTTGTATTTTCTGTATGTTGGATGATGAAATATTATATCGATCTCTATTATTTCATCAGTTATCTTTTGTATTATCTTTTACTTGCTTTTGTACCTACACATGTTATTGACTCTACTAGAGTGATAGAATTGTGATGGTGAAACATGTTATTGCACGGTGTGGTGCATGGCAGGTTTGACATTCTTGGTTTTACCTAGGACTGCAGCCTTGTGTGAACCCAGGGGCGTCACAATATTATTCTTGCAAGATAGATATACAATATGTTATGAGCAAGAATATGCATTATGAACAAATGACAATATCCTAACAATGATATATATTATGAGATATATGTGCGAGGATATAAAACTAAGGGTAATATAAACACAAACAATATAGTGATCACTATGAGCAATAGATAATGATGACAATAATGAAATTAATAATAAGCACAAGTAAGATGCCAAGACAATCACAAACACACAAAGATGATCGCGGAGTTCGGACCTTCCGTCCTACATCTCCGCTCCCCACTCCCGAGGAGAAATCCACTATCACACTAGGTTTTCTACGCTTACCCGAAAAACGTTTACACCTCACAATACGGTTTTCTAGCTAACCGAAAATTCTACAATCTCATACTCTTGTAATCACACTTTACACCCTCTAAGTATTGGCCTCTAGCACGTGTCTCTCTTAAGTGTTAGGAATTACAACCTACCTCTAGGCATTACCACCCACCTCACTCCTCTTGGGACAACCTCATCTCTCACCACACACTCCTCTCGGTGTACAAGTATATTACAAAGTAAACTACACAATTAGGCTCACAATACAAATAAATTGTTCTCTACAATAGATAAGAACTCAATTAAGCTCACACTCTATGTCACAATCCCACAACCCAAATATACTATGAATGTAAATACAATAAGCTCAATGGTTGTGTGTGAACAAAGAGATATAAATCAAAACTAAACTCAATATAATTCTAGCTTAATAACAATGATAAATAAATATATAAAAAAAAGCTAGAAATAGAGTTTAGAAAACTTCTCAATAGATCAAGAGATAGAGAGAGAATAGTTGGATGCTCAAACACCAATAGATGATCTCCTCAAGCTCTTGTGAAATTGATTTCACAAAATCAAACCCTTAATTGCTTAAAAGCTTCTTAAACAAAATTAAACCAAAACTAAAACCCTTGTTAAAACTTTCTCAAACTTGTTTAAAACACTCTCATGGTGTATAAAATGATAATGCAATGGGGTATATATAGGGTAGAAGAAAACAACCCCAAAAACCCTAAAAAATCATTAAAAGATAAAATTCAGCAAGTTACCGTTACTGTGCAACGGTAACATTGGCGGTCGACCGTGACGGTCGACCGTGAGAAGAAAATTTGCAAAACTACTCTCTAAACTACAGACGGTCGACCGTGGTAGTCGACAACACTGTAGCACAGTCAACTATAGCGGTCGACTGTGATAACTGACAGTTTCTGAAATCTGAAAATTTGCGTATCTGGCTTTATAAAATTAATTAAAAATAGTAAATTAACTCCAAAAATCATGAAATTATAAGGGAGGTTTAGAAACTCATATATATGAACATTTTAGAGAAAGAATTTCTAAAATATGACTTCCTATTTGTGAGAAATAATTATTTGAACACAGATATACTGTTTCTGAAAAACTGCTGAAAACTCGTTTTTATAAATTCAATTGAAAATAACAAAATAACTCCAAAATTAGTAAAACTTAGGGAAATGTTTGTATATATGACGATAAACATGTAAATGAAGAAAATTTTCAAATTTCATTTCCTTATTATAAAAACTCATCTGTTTTGCAAACATACACGAACATGTGCATGAACATGAACTTATTTAAAACTTGATTTTGTAAATTCAATTAAACATAACAAATTAATTCAAAAATTAATAAAAATTTGGAAAACATTTATAAATATGAAATTGAACATGTTAGAAAAAGAATTTCTCAAATTGAATTTCTCATTTGTGAAAACACATGTCTTTTGTAAAACTTGTAAATACATGTGTACATAAACTTCTTGATTTTTGACTATCAAGTTAAAAAATATTTTGAAAGCTTATAAAATAATTTTATTAACTTAATAAAATATGTATATGTTGACCTTATTATTTTGATGATGTTTAACAAACAATTTACTACTAATGTTGTTTGTCTAGTGTTTGTGTATTTCTATTTATTATAGACAAACAACGAGTTGGAGGATGGATGTAATTGTGTATTCACGATCATATCCAATGGAGGTTGGCGGAATTATGGAGTGAAGCCTACGTAATTCAAAGTTAAATATTCAAGTTCAAGCTTCATCCGCAAGTGTACCAAGATAGAGCTTCGTTGAAGATCACAAGCTTGGGTAAATTTAGTTTTAGGTGTTATATTATATGTGTTGGTACTTTAAGCTCAATATAATATGCAGACACATATTTTATTGGTTTCTTTGTATATATATATATATATATATA
>BQKN01065516.1:71516-83499 GCA_022839385.1 Asparagus kiusianus
TATATAGTTATATATATATACACAAGTTAAGTTTTGGTTTCTATGTACATTTAGTTATATATATACATACATGGTTTTGAGTTTTCAAGTTTTAATATGAAACAGTTGAATACAATTGAAAATACATTTCTTGTTTCATACTTAAATGCATATATATGATTTTATCAATATCAATTTTATTTAGTTCAATGAAATCATGTTTTAGTGCATTATATGTGTATTTTGATAAAATACTATATTCATTGTTTATAGACTTCATAACAAAAGTTTACATATTTCTTCAAGTCTATAAAATCTTTTCGTATTGTTTCAAAACATAGTTGAGCTAAAATGTCAAAACTCATATGTTCACATTTTCATGTTTTGGACTATTTTGCATAATGATGATATTTTTCATTTAGGAGGTCCTTTTTAAAAACTAGTTTTTGTAGCATGTTTATTATCATATCTACAATCATTTCTTAAAGTTTTACATTTTTCTGAATTTATTTGATATTTTTAAACAGGGTTTCAAAATCATCAAGCTGCTTCTAAACCTGTTATTTCTTATATCTGTTTACGGTCGACCGCCACGGTCGACCTCGCCTGTGTTTTTTCCTTAGTAGCTAGCAGAGACTTTCGCGGTCGACCGCCACGGTCGACCGTCAGTCTAAAAATTCCCACGGTCGACCGTCACGGTCGACCGCACGGTCAACCGTAAAAGTTTCTGGAAATTTTTCAGACTCGAAAGTGGCTCGCGGTCGACTGCGAGAATTCTACAGTCGACCGTCGTTCACTCCAACGGTCATTTTGGTACAGAATCAGATTGTTGATTCTTGGGCTTTTTGATCTTTTCCTTTGGGGTTTTTGGCTGAGGTTTTGGGAGGCTATAAATACCACCCTTGCTCTCATCTTTCAAGTATCAAAGAAGTTTTTAAACAAGGTTTAATAAGGGTTTAAGCTTGTTTAGTTTGTTTTAAGTTTAGGATTTTTTATTAACAAAGGAGGAAGCTTACATTGCAAATTGAGGGATCCATCCTCAGTCTTCTTCATCCTCTCCTTTGTGTTTATAGAGAAGTTTTTCTAACTCTTTTCTCTAGCAATTTTATTATTGATTTTCATATTCTTATTATTGCTAGTTTGCTATTTGAGTTAGATTTTATTTCACTCATTGTTTACACACACCCACTTGAGCTTATCGTATTTTCATACATAGTATATTTGGGTTGGTGAGAGTTGTAACAATTGAGTGTGAGCTTACATTATGTTCTCATCCATATTAGAGAATAATCATTTGTTGTATTGTGCTTATTGTGAGATTCACTTTGTAATACACTTGTATACCGATAGAAGTGTGTGGTGTAAGTTGGGGATCGTCCCAAGAGGAGTGTCATCGGTTGACGAACCTAGGGAGAGGTTGTATCCGAGCACTTGAGGGAGACACGTCTAGGTCCAACACTTGAGAGGGTGTAGAGTGGGATTGCAAGAGTGGTGATTGTAAAGTTTTCGGTTAGCTAGAAAACCGAGTGTGAGGTGTAAACATTATTCGGGTAAACGTAAAAAACCCGGTTGTGATAGTGGATTTCTCCCCGGGAGTGGGGAGCGGAGACGTAGGACGGAAAGTCCGAACTCCGTGATCATATGGTGTGTTTGCATTGTTTATTTACATACTATCACTCTTGTTTTGTTTATGTTTATTTCACCATTGTTTTAATTTATATATATTTGCATATATTTCATCATATACCTCTTTGCTAGGATATATCTCTTTATTCATATTGCATATTCTTGCTCATATCATATTGTATATCTATCTTGCAAGAATAACTTATTAATTAGTTTTAATTGGTATAAAATCGGATTAGATTAGCATAAGACCCTAATCACCCCTCCTCTAGGGTCTAACAATATATAATGGTTGTTAAGTCCAAAAACCAATAACTCAATATTTTATCAAATTACTCAAAACCAAGAATTGTGTGTATGTGTGATATAGAGCTCAAAGTATTAACACATAAGTATAAACCCTAAACTAATGTACCCAAGCTATATTGATCTTCAATTAAGCTCGTCTTGATAAACTTACAGATGGAACTTGAACTTGGATCTTCAATTTTAATTGCATTGGCTTCATATCGATATTCCGCCAACCTCCATTAGATACGATCGTTGATGCTCGATTCCATCCATCCTCCGATTTATTGTTTGTCTACAATAAAAAATAAGAAAACACAAATACTAGACAAACAATATTAGTGGTAAATTGTTTATTAAACATCATCAAAACAAAGAGGCCAACAATCTCCCCTTTTTGATAATGAAAAACAATTTACAAAAAAGATATATGCATGAAAAGAAATGAATATACAATATTGTAATTATCATGCATATAAACAAAAGAATATACTCATAATATTTTACCCCCTTTGACAATATCAAAAGGGGAAACCAACAAGAATGAAGAGAGCAAAAGCTCCCTCTACCTATAAGCATGGGTGAGTATAAAACAAGTATATAGATTGCCCCCCCTATCAAAATGCCTCATGAATGTATGAAATGAAGGCTAAGGCACACATGTGAGTTAACATAGATAAAAACATGCTAAAAATTACTCATATCTATCAAGATAAAGAAAACACGTGTGGATATATCATTGAAGTGGTGTGTCTCAAAACATAAAAATAAAGATCATGTATAAAAATAGATTTATGAAATCAAAAGAATAGTAAACATGAGGATCATGAAAAAAGAGCTTTCAAATAAAAACAAATCACTCAAATAAAATCATAAATCAATATTTAAGTCCAAGAATAATGTTTGATCAATAAAGAAAGCTTTCTTTGTAGAACTTGATCAAACCACATATAGAATGAATTATAAGGCACAATTGAAATTTGAATCATCTTTTTGTGCTATATAATGAATTCAAAAGAACAAATCAAAACAAAATTTTTATAGTTCAAAAATAAGATTACAAAACGTATAAGAATCATGAACTATGGATAAAAAATCATCTTTAAAAGTATAAAACTAAATCATCATTGATTTTCACAAATGAGAGAAGCAACCATATCAAGCTCTTGAGCTTGTTTCAACCCATATAAATATTTTTAGCACCCGACAAATAATGTTTGAGAATAAACACCTAATAAATCTGGGAGGTTATATACCTCTCATCAAAAGCGAAACTAATAATCATGAAAACAAAGAAATTGATCAAAGAAAAATTGTTTTAATATTAAAAGTTTTCAAATCACATTTTACAAAACCAAGAAAAATAAAAATAAAAACACTAAAATTCTTGGTTTAAAAATCATTTTGGCACCCAAACATTCTTGGTGCCGGATTGTTTAGGGACATGACCCCTATCAATAAAGCTCAAAGCTCTAGGGTTATGAACTCTCTTGGGCATATGTGGTGCACTAACATGGTCAAAGCAATATTCACTCAAATGATCATTCTGATTGTAATATGTGTAATGAAAGAGATCCATTTGTTATTGTGGACCATTAGCTCGTGCACATGAACCATTTACAAATAAAGATTATTCTTTTAAATTGTTTTGCAAATGAGAAACTCTCTTCAAATCAAAAAAAAATTTGGTCAAATGACAAAAATGACCACAAACATCATATTTAACCTTTGTGACTTAATAAAATCATTTGGCAAAGGTGAAGTCTTTTTCAAATCTAAGTAAATTTTTTTCAAATGGCAAAAACGACCACATAGATTACATTTAAACACATTTGCATGCTTATGATGAACTTTGTGAGAATGAGCATGTGAATGTGTATGTGTACATGATGATGAAGCTACATGAGATGCACAAGGAGTATTAGCATTCTTAGGTTTGTGTGCATCATAGCAAAATTTAGCAAGATGGCCTTTTCGGCCGCAAATAGAACACTTATAAACTTTGCTATATATGTGTACATAATGAATGGATGATTTTGACTTAGACTTGGCACACATATCCATAAGCTTCTTATGATTATTAATACATGTTTTTAAAGTTAAATCTAAAAATGAAATGAGTTTATTCACAATATTCAAATCTTCATTATTAGGCACATATATATTTTTATTAGAAGTAGAACATATATAGTCATTCATAAAGGAAGCAGTATCATTTTTTATGTTCTCTACTTCTAATATGATATTATCTCTTTCATGAGTTATCTTAGCAACATTTGAAATTAAGGAAACATGATCCAATTTTAATTTCTCATTATTTTCTTTGATGATCACATTTTTATTTGAAATAGTATCAAACTTAGAAGCTAATAACTCATGATCGGATTTTAATGCAACATGCTTGCTTTTTAAATCTAAAAAGATATGATGCAATTTGTTATAGGCATGTAATAATTTTTAGAAGCACAAGCAAGTTCATCACTAGATAAATCATTAATGGATTCAGACTTGCAAACCTCACTAGGACTATCGCCTAGTGGCCGTGTGCATGAAAATGAAGCTCCACATGAACTATAAGCGGAATCCTCCAAAGCTTGTCGAATCGCCTCCAAATTCCCTTGATGTACTTTTATAAGTTTCCACAATGTGTAAGCACTATCAAAAGAATCAAGCTTGTTAGAAAAAAGATGAATCTAACGCATTATGTAAAAATTCTAACAAAAGCTTGTTCATGGTTAACATTTTATGATCATCTTTACTCCACTTGGATTTCTCCAAAGTGGGTATAATATAAGTACAATCTATAATTTCTCATAAATCAAAATATCTAGATCGAACAAAAAGTTTGAATCCAACACACCATTGAACATATGGAAAATTATCCAAACGAGGAGCAACATTAATGACATAACCTAAACTAGGTGCACCGTGCATATCCATAATGTATATATATGCAAGCAAGATACAAATAAAATCAAAATAAGATTAGCACAAAAGATAACTTGGATCTTTAACTCAAGGTGATTATACCTTAAATCAAAGAGCACCAAGCTCTGATACCAATTGTTAGACCCTAGAGGGGGTGATTAGGGTCTTATGCTAATCTAATCCGATTTATGCTGATTTAAAACTAATTCAAATATTATTCTTGTAAGATAGATATACAATATGTTATGAACAAGAATATGCAATATGAACAAATGACAATATCCTAATAATGATATATATTATGAGATATATGTGCGAGGATATGAAACTAAGGGTAATATAAACACAAACAATATAGTGGTCACTATGAGCAATAGATAATGGTGACAAGAATGAAATGAATAATAAGCACAAGTGAGATGCCAAAGGCAATCACAAACACACAAAGATAATCACGGAGTTCGGACCTTCCATTCTACGTCTCCGCTCCCCACTCTCGGGGAGAAATCCACTATCACATCGGGGTTTCTACACTTACCCGAGAAACATTTACACCTCACAATACGGTTTTCTAGCTAACCGAAAATACTACAATCTCATACTCTTGTAATCACACTTTACACCCTCTAAGTATTAGCCTCTAGCATGTGTCTCCCTCAAGTGTTAGGAATTACAACCTACCTCTAGGGATTACCACATACCTTACTCTTCTTGGGACGACCCCGTCTCTCACCACACACTCCTCTCGGTGTACAAGTGTATTACAAAGTGAACTACACAGTTAGGCTCACAATACAAATAAATTGTTCTCTACAATAGATGAGAACTCAATTAAGCTCACACTCTATGTCACAATCCCACAACCCAAATATACTATGAATGTAAATACAATAAGCTCAAGGGTTGTGTGTGAACAAAGAGATATAAATCAAAACTAAACTCAATATAATTCTAGCTTAATAACAATGATAAATAAATATATAAAAAAGCTAGAAATAGAGTTTAGAAAACTTCTCAATGGATCAAGAGATAGAGAGAGAATAGTTGGATGCTTAAACACCAATAGATGATCTCCTCAAGCTCTTGTGAAATTGATTTCACAAAATCAAACCCTTAATTGCTTAAAAGCTTCTTAAACAAACTTAAACCAAAATTTAAACCCTTGTTAAAACTTTCTTAAACTTGTTTAAAACACTCTCATGGTATATGAAATGATAAATGCAATAGGGTATATATAGGGTAGAAGAAAACAATCCCAAAAACCCCAAAAAATCACTAAAAGACAAAATTCAACAAGTTACCGTTATTGTGCAACGGTAACATTGGCACTGTGCAACGGTAACATTGGCGGTCGACCACGAAAAGCAAAACTATAAAACTACTCTCTGAACTATAGACAAACGACCGTGGCGATCGACAACACTATAGCACGGTCGACTGTAGCTGTCGACCGTGACAATTTCTAAAATCTGGAAATCTACGTATCTGACTTTGTAAAATCAATTAAAAATAGTAAATAAACTCCAAAAATCATGAAATTATGAGGGAGGTTTAAAAACATATATATGAACATTTTAGAGAAATAATTTCTAACATATAACTTTCCATTTGTTAGAAATAATTATTTGAACACAGATATATTATTTCCGAAAAACTGCTAAAAACTCGTTTTTGTAAATTCAATTGAAAATAACAAAACAACTCCAAAATTAGTAAAACTTAGGTAAATGTTTTTATATATGAAGATAAATATGTAAATGAAGAAAATTTTCATATTGCATTTCCTAATTGTGAAAACTCATCTGTTTTGCAAAAACATGCACGCACATGTGCACAAACATGAACTTATTTAAAACTTAATTTTGTAAATTCAATTAAACATGACAAATTAATTTCAAAATTGATAATACATTGGTAAACATTTATAAACATGAAATTGAACATGTTAGAAAAAAATTTCTCAAATTGAATTTCTCATTTGTGAAAACTCATGTATTTTGTAAAACTTATAAATACATGTGTACATAAACTTCTTGATTTTTGACTATTGAGTTAAACAATATTTTTAAAGCTTATAAAATAATTTTATTGACTTAATAAAATATGTATATAATAGTTGTTAAGTCCAAAAACCAATAACTCAATATTTTATCAAAATTACTCAAAATCAAGAATTGTGTGTATGTGTGATATAGAGGTCAAAGTATTAACACACAAGTATAAACGCTAAAGTAATTTACCTAAGCTATCTTGATTTTCAATTAAGCTCATCTTGATAAACTTGTGGATGAAGCTTAAACTTGGATCTTCAACTTTAATTGCATTGGCTTCATACCGATATTCCGCCAACCTCCATTGGATACGATCGTTGATGCTCGATTCCATCTATCCTCCGACTTATTGTTTGTCTACAATAAAAATAAGAAAACATAAATACTAGACAAATAATATTAGTGGTAAATTGTTTGTTAAATATAATTAAAACAAAGAGGCTAACAGGCTTATATATAAATATTTATTGGATCTGTCCAATGTGGACGTGTTGGGTATGTAAACGTGACGTGTATATGTATTTACGTGTATTCTTGTGTACTTTCATTTCGTCAGAGTTTTGGCGGTGCTTACTCATTGTTTTTCATGTACAAATATCGGAGGGATATGCAGGAGTACATCCTTCCCACTATAGTGTACTCGGAGAACAGCGGGTAGGTGTTGCCGAAATTTTGATGAAATAAAAGTACTCTTGAACACACGTAAATACATACACACCATATTTATATACCTAATAGAATAGAAGCCTTCCTCTGATAGCCGGTAACGCACGCTTGTCCTAAATTAAAATGATATGTAGGGATATGCTCACTTTCATTAATTTTTAAATTCTAGATTCGAACAGTTCCTGACAAATTGTTCATAAGCATACCACGTGATCGGAGTCATCTAGATGCCTTATACAAGGATGGGATAGAAGTTTTCTTAGCCTACTCTGACACAAACCCTCTATGGTCGCTGAGCGGGTCAATTTTCTATCCTTGTAAGAATTGTAGGAACGATAAAATGCTGGCTAGGAGTGACGTAAGTTTCCATCTGTCAATCAATAGATTTGATAGCTCTTATGTATTTTGGAGTTATCACGGTGAAGGCGTCCCGGTGATGCAATCAAAGGAAGAGTTCACTGAAGTCGGCAATCCAACAGTTGACACGACTGATATGTTGGAAGACATTCTTGCTGCGTCATCTTCGAGTGATGTCAACACTACTGATATGTTTCAAAATGTAGATTGATTGATGAGACTTGTTAAAGAAAATGAGTCACCGTTATACTAGGGGTGCAAGGAGTTCACAAGGCTTTCGTTTGTGTTGAGGCTTCTTCATATCCAAACACCCAGTGGGATGGCTATTACACATTTCGAGATGTTATTAGATTTGCTGAGGAAAGTCATTCCAGGTGGTGAGAAAAGCATCCCTGCAACCTATTACGAAGCCCACAAGATTGTTGATACGCTGGGGCTTGATTACAAGAAGATAGATGCTTGTCCTAATGACTGCATCCTGTACAATAAGGGTAATGAAGCTCTGGAGGAATGTCTGATGTATCATCACGCTGGAAAGGAGAACATACTAGCACATCCGAAGGCGGTGCATCCAATAAGCAGAGCAGAATCCCTGTGAAGGTTCTCCGATATTTTCAAATTATTCCTAAGCTACAGAGGTTTTATATATCTACCGAGCTAGCTAAAAATATGCGATAGCACTTGACCGACCGTAAAAAGGTTGGGAAACTGAGACATTCTGCTAAAGGTGAGACATGAAAGTACATCGATCGTATATACCCCGACTTTGGTAAGGAGTCTCGAAATATTAGGCTGGGGCTTGCTAGAGACATATTTAATCTGTTTGGATTAATGAGCTCTGCTTGGTCTACCTGGCCAGTGTTGCTGACACCGTATAACTTGCCGCCGTCGATGTGCATGAAGCAGCCGTACATGATACTTTCACTCTTGATCCCTGGAAGATACTCTCCTAAAAATGACATCAACGTTTTCCTCCAACCATTAATTAACGACCTAAAGCTTCTCTGGGAAGAAGGTGTCAGCACTTATGATGCTTATAGTAAGGAGTCTTTCTGTATGCGGGCAATAGTCATGTGGACAATTAATGACTTCTCGGCATATGCTAATCTATCTGGATGCTTATGGTAAGGAGTTCTTCTAATTTGGTTAAGCATTAAGGAGGCTACTGTGTCAACAGCTTTTGGTTTAACACCATCGGTCTCGAAGAAAGACGACAAACGCAAAACAACGGTGTATTCTACTCCTTCTCGTAACTGTCATACGCTAGTTCAAAAGATCTAAATTTGATACTAGGGGAATCTATTACTACGATCAGGTAGAAGACATCGTTAAGATTTTCTATGAGATTAATAGGAAGTCAGTCATGTGATGTTTAAGCTTCGTTAGTGTGAGCAGAAAAGACAAAGGATGACTACAGTTATACACTCATTAATCTAAACAAGGAAATTTATCAGACTGAAAAGTACATGTTAGCTGCCACACCAAACAGTGCTTTTATGTCAAAGATATAATGAAGAATAATGAATAGATTGTCCTTAAGAATCCGCCTAGAGCCTACATTCATGAAGCCATGTCTGACAAAGATCACGATGAGGAGGTTATCTTGATTGATGAAATAGTTGTTGAGTTTTTCTTGACACAAAATAATACTCTGGCAGATGAAATTGCACTAGCGCACATTGATGTACCTGCGATTATATGTGAGCCAAGGCGTAAAGGTAAAAAACCAGTCTGAAATTAAGTCGATAAAACTATAAGAACAATCCTTTCGTCTATTCGCACATGGTCGCAAGCTATCCGCACACTGACGTAGGCTATCCGCACACGGTCGCAGACTAGAGCCTCAACATCATTATAATCATGTAATCCTTGGTTAAGAATTGAAAAGAACATTCATTGTATTTTATTATGAGGGAAAACTTATAATGTATCAGTGTGTTTCATGTATTATAGTATTGCCTTTACATTATCTATTTGACTGGACATCATGTACACACAATTCTGTTGCCATGTGCTATTTTTTTGATGTACCCTATATTATATGCTTGTTTTTTGGATACTCATTATGTTTCCAAAGTATAGATGATAAAAGCATTACGTAAGAGAGCGGTTGAGGGATTTTTTAGTAGACATTCTGGAGGCGATGCATAGGCCTCTATGTCCGGTATTTATATTCATTTGTTATCACAATACATTTCTATAAACTATTAATGTGAGCTTAATATTATTTTTAATATTTCCTACACAGGACATGGAGATGCTACACAGGGCTCGTTGTCACAGGACACGGGGTGCGGAGATGCTCTACAGGACGTAGAGACACGGACTGGTCCTACACAGGACGCGGAGATGTCGTCGCCGACGCCGCCGCATGCAGATGTTTTGGAGGAGCGGAGATATGAGCCACATAGCACAGCTGTAGAAGCCGCGCCACTACCGCCATATTCTATTACAGATTAGCGAGTTCACAGCCCAGCAAAGGTGAAGGAAGATTGGGATTCTTATCATGCTATATGACCTATTGCGCAGCATCGGTATGAACAAGCAAGGGGAAGATGCGTCGAACTTAAAGGTATGAATAAATTTTATAGTTTATCGGTTATTATTTTAATTTTTATTATCGATATTGATTGATTTATATTTCACCAGATTCATTGTTTTTTAGGTACCGAGCGACCTGCTAGGTGCGGCCGCAATGCTACCAGGAAACAGAGCATCATCCCTGATATTCATCGGAGGGTCGTGATCCGATGGGAAAACAGAGTGTCTGTCGGGGACTTTATCAATTCTTTCAACAATTTTCTCGCCGCTTTAGCCAGGAGACATGATTTCTTTAATATTTTTTTAACGTGGAAATCACAGCGAATTGATGCGCTAGTGGCTTGTTGAAGATATTTATGTGTGAGTCATCTATTTGGATTTTCACCATTATTAGTTATTAGTTTATTATCATATTTAATACACTGATTTATATCTCTTTTTTCACTATAAGAAATACGGTATTTAACGACCAAAATTAGTAAAAGGACCAGTTGACCGTCGTTAATGTGCATATAATAACGACGGGATTTTAAAGCCTTCGTCGAGTGATTACAAATATTATATAATGATGTGATATGGGATAACGGTTTTTAAATCCCTTCATTAATTTAATCCTAATACCATCGTTATTGGGTCTCCTTAAAAATGAAGGGGTCCATTACCTTCATTAATCATAACTCCTAATCATAACAGGATCAGTAATCAAAATTAATATGAATAACCCGAAACCCAAATCACCCTATAACCGCATTTATATATATTAAACTCCGTCAGTTCCGTCTACGATGAGATCGATCCCTACTTATTTGAGCGATCTCCCAAATTTTCCAAACACAGCTTCTAAAATTTCCCCCCTTCACGCTCAAAATTTCCAAAACCCTCCTTTTTGAAATTACTCAAATCCCGAGTCGCCGCCCTCTGATTTTTCTCTATCTTCCTCCTCGTCCACGCCTTCCTCTCCCGCCCCCTCTAATTCGTCCTCCTCGACGATGGCGCTCTCCCTCTCCTCGAATAATTGGGGGTGATGCTGGCGCTCTCCCTCTCCTCGAATGGTCTTTTTCTCTGTCCTCATCAATCTCAATCCCATCGATGGCCGAGCAAGAGCAGGGCTCATCTCAAACTGAGGGGCTGCTGAGGCCATCGAGAGCTACAGTGTTAGAGATCTGGAGAAGGGAGCTGGGTTTATCTCAGACTCACCAGTTCACCCCCAGAGTTGGGGCTTCTGAGGTTTGATCATCGGTTTCTCTATTTCCTTTGATCATATTTGATTTTGCTTGAGACCCATGTTGTAAAAATCAAAATTTTACATCAACTGAGATCGTAGTTTAGCTTCCCCTAAAAAAGTGTCAATTTTGAGTTGAATTTTTTTAAATAAAAATTATTAACTGACTCAGTGAGTACAGTTGAGGAAAGTACAGAGTCCTTCCTGAAGTTGCCCAGATTGTCATGTGATCATTTTTTCTGAAAATTGGATTGTAGAAAGTAAAGGTTTTAGTTCAGGGACAAGAGAGATTCTAATGAGTTGAAGGTTGTTTTGGCATCTCAAA
>BQKN01065516.1:103499-134814 GCA_022839385.1 Asparagus kiusianus
TTTTGACTCTTGTAGTTTCTAAATATTAATCACGTGCAATGTATGTATCCATATGTTTGATATATTGTTTAAATTAAATAAATCTTAATGAAATGAATCAATAACAAAAGAATAAATGGAAAAATTTACCACGTGCATTGCACGTGCAATCCTACTAGTATAATAAAAAGTATTACACTCACACTCTCTCTCACCCTATCTCACCCATCCATTCTTTACCTCTTTATCTCATTTAAATTTAAAACATAAAATATGTTTTATGTATTAAATCTTTACTAAATGAAAACTACAAAAATATATACTAGAAATACTTATTGCGTATAAAAAATATGAAAAGTATTTAAAAGAGCATAATTGAAAGTGTTAGATGTGTTTATTATGCTAAAAATTGTATACTAATAGCTTTCATACAAACTTCCAATAATATAAATGAAAGTAGAACTAAACTATTGCATGTCTATATTTAAAATTATGAACTCAAAATTTGATATGAAAAATAACATTACACAATGCAAACTAGAAGTTTAAACTCCTATGTGTTTTGTGATTCACTTGCATTTGCACATGCAAAAAATTCTAGTGTTTCGATGATGCTCGAAATTTACTAGTTTATTTTTTAAAACCTTTTAAATTTACATATGCTTACAATATTTATACTCCATGTTGTGGGCACAAATAGTGAAGTGCTCTTATCGGCGTTATCGCTAACATCAACGAGAGAGTACAATGCCCTGGAAAGTATAATTCTCAAAAGAAACTTTGCCAAATGTAAGAAATGTGTACATAATAATGATGATCCTAACGCTTAGCATTTTTAAAAGCACGTTAAGGCGTTCCTAGATTCATGTAGTACGTTACTTTTTTTGACAAATTGTTACGTACTTTTCAATTTTCTTTTGTTTGTATGAGAAAACCCTATATAGAATACCATGTAAAATATCCGAATTTATAGAAGAAATGATTAAGCCTTATTATCTGCGTAAATGGTTTAAAGTAAGGTTGTCCATTTGGCCCAAGGCCTGGGCCCGGCCCGGTGTTCAGACCGGACCCGTCTGGGTCCAGGTGCAGCCTGGGCCCGGGCATGGCCCACAAATCTGGGCCTAACAGGGCTCCGGGCCCAGGCCCGGGCCTCCTCGTCGGCCGTTGCACCGAACTCGACCCGGCCCGGCCCGGCCCGGCTAGCAAAACGGTCGGCATATTTACGATATTGACCAAAATACCCAAAAAACGATCAAAAAACGGCCAAAATTTAATGGTATTTTGGTCATTTGGCTAGGGATTGCCTGTATAAATAGAGAGAGTTTTCGTTTATTTTTCTCATCCAAAACTCATCTACTTCTCTCTAATACTTTCTAATACTCTCTAATACTTTCTTATTCTCGCTTTTGCTCTCTAATTCTTTGTCACGCCCCGCTTCCCAAATACCCGGGAATCGGAACGTGAACAAGCCCGTAACGTATTAGATTGAGAAGAAATATACACTATTATTTTTTTCTCTTTTTCTTTTCTTCTCAATCCAATACGCTAAGCGTCTGAAAATAAGTACAATGCAAAGTCACAGGTCCCCGATCACAATCAACAAGAATATAATAGACAACTCAAAATAAAATAATACATATCACAAATGAATATCATCCACGACATGAAATACAGGTCAAACATACCCTTATACAAAACTGAACAAATGAATATTGGAGAGATACAAAAATACATCAATCAATGGAAAAAAAGAAAGAACTACAAAAGTAAACTGGGACCATCAAAGAATAGGCTTCGACTCCTTCTTCTGCTCCGTCTACAAGGCACTCCTGTTGAGAATCCTCTGGCTCATGCTGAACCTGTTCTTCTCCTAAGTCTGACGTACACCAGAGAAAACATGTGTACGTCAGGGTGCATGGCACACGGCAAGATCCGACAGGGGAGAAGGAAATGGTCGAACGACCAAGGCAATAACAGATGCAAACAGTAGTAATAATAATAGAAGGATGACCAATGCGATAACAGAAATAGAAACATGTGATGATAGTAGTAACAATAGAAGTATGCAACTGAAATACTAACCAGCTAGATACAATCCGTTACTAGATCATAATAGACAAGAGAATTCATAAACATCCGAGTAACTAGATCAAGCAGCTAACCATCCTATAATCATCCACATAACAAGATCATACCACTAGATGAAATTAATACTTAAAAATCTATAATTCGAGACGTAGTACGTCGAGCGAAATAATCCAAACAAGGAAATCCTCATGTATATACCATATGTCTCAAATTATAGATAATTAAATATTAATTCCGATCTATGTATGAAAAGAAGTACAACCGGCCTACATCTCACAAGAATCATACTTAGTCAAGAATCGAGGTCATGTAACTAACCATCCCCCCACTCATCTCAAATAATCAACAATCGCAATATCACTGCTCCTCAGACCCACCCCAGGCCGACACAAGGCGCTGGCGCGAGCCTAAAAAATACATCAACAATCACATATCATGATACCTCAGACCCACCCCAGGCCGACACAAGGCGCTAGCGCGAGCCTAGAAAGCAACCACAATCACAAATATCTCAACTCCTCAGACCCACCCCGGTGACTACACAAACTTCACCGGCGCGAGCCTAGAAATAATCAACAATCACATATCACAACTCCTCAGACCCACCCCGGTGACTACACAAACTTCACCAGCGCGAGCCCGGAATACAACCACAATCACAAATATCTCAACTCCTCAGACCCACCCCGGTGACTACACAAACTTCACCGGTACGAGCCTGGAATATACATCAACAATCCCAACCGCTCATATGGACCAAGACTTCTCATCCCAATTCTCATAATTCCAGGTTAACTACGCACGAGGTTCTAGATCCTAACGGTGTCATACAAGTCACTATATTCATGAACTCCTAACAATTCTCAATCACAACAATAAACAATCAATGCAACTAATCATGTGCAATAATATCATGGCATATCAGATAATCAACATAAGAATTATAAATCATAAACAGCATCTACATAATTCAGAAAATAATCTTTTTCTAAATTAATTCATTTTAAATTATTTCGCTTAACAATTAATCTAAACTAATTCATTTTCCAAAATAAATTCTTTTAAATTATTATAATTATCTAAAAATGATTCTTTTGTCGAACTAAATTCTTTTAATTCCTTATAATTATTCTGAAAATATCATTTATCATATTACCATGATATAATTAATACTTTTCAGCAAACAATCCCACGTAGATAAATATGTCACAATTAAACTACGCAAACGATTCATAATAATGTAAATATTCAACTACAAAACAAGGAGAGCGGGATCTTGCCTCGGGGTTCGTCGAACAAGTCGACGCTGACGGCACGGGTCGAATCTGAATCTGAAGAGACAGCGTCGGAGGCGGCTGGTCGGGTGATAGCGACGACGGGGCTGCAAGGGCGTCTGTCGGAGGAGCACGACGGGGAAGGAGGGGCTGGCGCGGTCGTCGGGGTCGGAGCTCGGATTTGGGGTTCAGGGGGTGTGCTCGGTGACCGTTCAGGGCAGGGAGCCGGTGAGGAGCGTCCAAGGGGAGGCAGCGGTGGCAAGGGCGAGCACAACGGCGGGCCGGAGGCTGTCGGGTGCTGGCAGCGGCGGTCTGCAAATCTGGTGGCGCTATGCGTGGCTGTGCTCGAGCTCGAGGAAACATCGGCGACGGGGGAGGTGCGGCTGCTGGGGCGTGGACGCGGTCTCAGGCGGCGGCTGTGGTGGTCGGGGATGAGAGGAAGGCTGATGGAGGCGGAGCTCTGGTGGTCAGGGGCTTGGGTATCGGAGGCGGGGCTGGCTTGTCGAGCGGGGGCGAGGTTGGAGGAGGTCTGAGGGAGGGGCGTTGCTGTATCTCGTGGAGAGGGGCGGAGCGACGACAAGAGGCCGGGGGAGGAGAGTCGGAGGTCAGACGTGGGGAAGATGATGGTGCTCGGGAGAGAGAGAGATGAAGAGAGAGAGAGGAGAGATGGTGAGGCGGCGGGGGTGATGAATAGTAGAGAGAGGGGTATATATATATACATAGGATTTATAATTAGGGTTAGGTTTAATTAAGTTAAAACAAAATTAATTAAAAAGAAATAACTAATGACATTTAAAAATCAAAGTAAATACAGGATAATTATCTACAAATAAAAACGTACTTGTTGTGCTAATACAATAGTTGATACAAAATAGTCGAAATATACACATATTGTACAATTAAACGATAATAATTAATAATAAAAATATATTTACCTACATTTAAAATCAAATAATTATGGGATAATTATATACACAATAAAACGTACTAGTTATACTAATACGATAGATATTATGTAACAATAGAAATAATACAATAAATTATACCAAAATCACGTAATTAATAATACTATGTATTATGTGAAATAATTTGTAATAAATTAATAACACAATATATTATTTAAAATAATACGTAATAGTACCGATAACAGAACAAATTAATTCTAGAAATTTTTACCGCATAAAATAAATTTATAAATATCAAAATCATTTCAATAAATATATAATCAGATTTTTAAATCATAGAAAATTATAGAAAATCGAGAAAAATACAAATACTCTTTAAAATAATAAATAAATATTTTAAAATACTAAAAATTTATTTTAACTAGTATCAAAATTCATGGTCATTACATTCTACCCCCCTTAAAACAAATTCCGTCCTTGGAATTAAAATAAGAAAGAACCTAAGGACAGATATGGAACAATATCCATAAGCAGAGGAGACAGGAAACAAGAAATAGTGGGAAGCTCAAGAATCAAAGAGTGATAAGATAGGGACGAAACGAAATTTATCAAGGAAATGGAATAAGGGCTCAAGAATAATCTCACGGATAAAATATGATATGTATCTAAATTGTCCATCATATTCTTACTAATGAGGACTCGGGACCGTGACCTGCATGGGCCACCAAAAAAACCCGTCACGCTCCGCTTCCCAAAATACCCGGGAATCGGAACGTGAACAAGCCCGCGACGTATTAGATTGAGAAGAAATATACCTATCTGTGTCATCTTCTGCTGATGGTCATCAGACCATTACCTTATCTGTTAAAAATGTTGCAATATCCTTTTCTCCAACGAACTTGCGGGGATTCTTAAAATCCCAACAGGTGACGTTGACCTTATGTCTGTTGAACTTGGTGATCCAGCTGTAAACCAACTCATGTTTAAGCCCGGTTGCTCTTATCCAATGAACAACAATTCTCTCAATCCAAATGCCAAACTCATTGCTAGAATTATTGCTCAAAATTTGATTCCTAAAACCGGTAGTTTCGATCACTTTGCTTCTGACAAGATAAATGTTGTTTATGACATATTTGCCAAAATAAAAGTAGATTGGGCAACTGCTTTTCTTAATAACATGGCATCGAAGCATGTCAAATTCCTACATTTTGGCTCCTTCATCACTCTTATCCTTCAACACTTCGGTGTTGATCTCACCAATGAACCCAAAATTGAATCTAAGAAAGATTTCTTTGATAGGGTCTCTCTCTCTCTCGTATGCAACTTTCGAGCTCCCTATCTGATCCCGTTGTGCCATCATCTTCTAGATCTAGAGCTTCCACCTCTTCCTCTTCTGATATTTGTGGCCGTCTGGATCGTCTTGAGACTCAGTTCTCAGGTGTTCAGAAGCAAGTCTTATCTATTCAGAGGGACGTTAGGACTATTCTATCCTATCAGCGCCAGTCTCTTGGGATCCCGGATCCCTCTTCTAGTTCTGAGTCTGGCTCTGAGAAGGGCTCTGCTGATGGATCTGATTCTAATGATGGATCGGACTCTAGCCCTGCTTCTGGTGGTGGTGATGATGTTGGTGACGGTGATGATTGATCTTGCTGATTATTGGAGTTCTTGATTTCTATGCTTATGGTGATGTTCCATTTTGAGTTGTAAAACTTGATATCTATGATTTTTCATTTGAATGTAATAACTCTATATTAGTGTGGAACTATGTGACTTTTTATGTATGGTTTGCTGTCTTGTGGAACAAACTATATTTATGCAAAACTATGTAGTTTCTAAATGCTTAAGTGATGATTTATGATTTCTTGTGTTAGTTTATCTTTTCTATGATCAATGCATGGTTGAATCAATGTTCATGTTTGTTTGTGGAAAAATAAGTTGCTAATGATGAGTTCTTTGATTTATATACTGGTTATGATTGTTTTTGATGGATATTTATTGTGTAGCTCCTATGTATGTTTATGATCTTTATATATCATCTATTAAATTTGACAGGGGGAGTTTTTGGTATACAATTTTTTTCTGTGCTTATATGCAGGGGAGCGTTGCTCCTAAATTTTTTTTTTACTTTTTCCCTTTTTGATGTTGTCAAAGGGGGAGAAAAAACCACATATGTTTTATATATTCTTTCATATTCATATATGGTTTATGTGTTCTTTCATGTATGATTTATTCATGTTTGGCTTATATGTGGGTTATCAGTTTATAATTTATATTCATGTATAAATTGTTTGCCATCATCAAAAAGGGGGAGATTGTTGACCCTATAGTTTTGATGATGATTTGTCAAACAATTTATCGCTAATATATTCTCTACTTTTGTGTTTATGTTTCTCCTTACAGGTAATTCAACACACGTCAATCAAGCGTTAAAGATTCAAGTTCATTTGCGTGGAGTTACCTAGGTATTAGTTTGGTTTACTTACATATATTGTATGATTATATCTAAGCTCAATATATGTACACTTAACACGATTTTTTGACATTTTCTATCATATAAATGAGTTTTCATCAAACGTTGTTACAATCTTTTATCCCATGTTTACAGCTCCTTCATACTTCATTATATACATATAATACATGCATAATATATATATACATATTTACAAGCCTTATGTCAATGTTCATGTTCACGAAAAACAGGTTTTCTGAACACTTTTCAAAAACAGGGAGTTTTCACAAACAAAAATTGATTTTTCAAAAATTCCTTTTCAAACATGTTTATTTCATCATTTAGAAACTTTCCCCAAAGTTTCACTATTTTTGGATTTGATTTGATATTTTTAATGATTTTTCAAAACAGCCCTAAAACCTGTCAATATGCCATATGTCAGATTTCGGTCGACCGGTGCGGTCGACCGCCAGTTGAATTTTTCTGAGCTCATTTGGTTTATGCACGCGGTCGACCGCATCGGTCGACCGTGAAAACATCCAGAGACTTTTTCGGTAGACCGGTGCGGTCGACCGCCAGCTTTAAGATTTCATTCTCTGAGTTTTTGAGCTTCGCGGTCGACTGGACCGGTCGACCGCCGAACTGTCAGAACTTTTCAACGGCTAGTTTTTACAGCTGTTTTCAAATTGGGTTTTTGGTCTTTTACTTATGTTTTTGCTGTTGTATTGGGGTGCTATATATACCCCATTGCTGCTCTTTCTCCATACAACCAAGAAATCCAAGTTTTGTGTTTAACAAAATATTAAGTGTGTTTAAGTGCTGTTTAATAGCTGATTTCATCAATCCGTTTTTAAGAGAAGTTTTTCTACAGCAAGAAGTGGCGTTCAAATCCTATTGGAATCATCTCCACTGTTCTTCTTGTTTGAGAAGTCTTCTAAACTCTTATATAGCTTGTAAATTCATTTTCATTTCATTTAGCTATATCTATTGAGTTTCATTCACTATTATCACACACACTTATTGAGCTTAATATTTTCATACCATATAGTGTGGGTTGTGGGGTGTGATCTAGTGAGTGTGAGCTTCATTGTGTTCTCACTTGTTATTTGAGAACAAATCATTGTATTTAACCTTTATTTGTGAGAATCACTTGTAATACACTTGTACACCGAGAGAAGTGTGAGGCGAGAGACGGGGTCGAATCCAATAGGAGTGGCGTCGATTGACGAATCTAGGGAGAGGTTGTAATCGAGCACTTGAGGAGGAGGACACGGGCTAGGTTCCTACACTTAGTGTGTACAGTGTGATTGCATAGTGTTTGTTGTGTGAGAGTTTCCGGTGAACTTGTAAACCGAGTGTGTAGAAGTTCCGGCTTCCAAACCGGATTGTGATAGTGGATATCTCCTCGAGGTGAGGAGCGGGGACGTAGGTCGTGGTGACCGAACCTCGTAAACATATCGTGTGTTTGTGTTTTGCTTAGCGTACATTCTATTCATCATTTTTGTTCATATCCATATCGTATTTCTTCTTGCAAGAACAAATTGATCAACATAATTTTAATTAGCATTTAATTAGGATTAGATTAGCATAAGATCCTAATCACCCCCCTCTAGGGTCTAACATAAAGCCACCGTAGATAGGGTCCTATACTATTGCTGGAGCAAGACATCTGATGGAGTTGTTCGTCGATCATGGGATAACAGAGAGAATTCCTTTGCAGACGCCTAGCTTCGGCTGGATCTTCATAAAATTACCATAGAGGGGGTGAATAGGGTAATAAAACAATAAATGTGCAATAAATAAAATTCAATGCAACACAAGACACAAATTAAATGCTATGATAATAAATAAAGAGGAAAGTTAGAGAATAGTTATCCAAGATGACATGGCGATATGTTCACGGGGTTTGGTCCTCCGACCTACGTCCCCGACCACCTCTCCCGATGGTAACTTCACTATCACACCCGGTTTGAAAGCCGGAACTTCTTCACAACAATCTCCCCACAAGACCTTACAATCCTCACAACGATCTCCTCGAGATCAATCTCACCTCACTATCACAAGATGAAATAAAAGAAAATCTCTCACAACACTCCTATGATAAGGATCAAGAGATAAACAAATCAAGCTTAGGGGTTTGTGAGATGTGGAATTGAGAAACCAAAAACTTAGAAACAATTGAGAATGAAAGTTTGAGCTCAAGAAAACTTTAGAAACAAAACTTAGGGATTTTTCTTTGCTTGCTTGGTTACTGAAGTGAAGAGGGTCAAGGGGAATATATAGAAGCCCCAAACAATAGCCCAAATATCAAACAAATCACAAAATCCTAGATTTTCAGCTCAAGCAAAAACTAACCGTTAATAATACCATCAATTGACTAATACTGTTCATCAGTCAACTGATGAGCTGACTGTTACAGGCTGCTCATTTGTTATCGATCGACTGATGAACTCATCAGTCGATTGATAACCTGCATCAGTCGACTGATGGGTCATTAGTCGACTGAGTAGAAACTTCTGCTCTTTCGAGTGCATTTCGTCACTCCACTGATAACAGGTATGAGTCGATTGATAGATATGCATAGGCATTGTTCATGTTTAAAAATGAGTTTTGAAGTGCCTTAAAAATAGCAAATAAAATCCAAAAAAATATGAAACATTGGGAAATGCTTATAAACATAAATACAAACATGTTAGAAAAGGAATTTTTGAAAAATCATTTTCCAATTGTAAAACGTACTCATTTTTCAAAAATGGTTAAAAACTTATCTTTATAAGTATGTGTATGTGTGAACCCCGATCACTTTAAATGTTATCTACTTAATAACTTGTCTATATTAAGCTCTAGAGAGAAATAAAAATGTAAATATCTCATACATATGAATACAATTCTTTTGGCTTTAATATTTGCTCAAATATTGATGAAGCTTCTCTTGTGTAAGTTGCTCTTGAAAGCTTGTCTTCATCAATTTGCCTCCACCTCCTTGGATATCATTGTTGTAGCTCATATTCTGTCCAATCCTCCAAATGTTGGCACTATCTTGCTTGGCAAAATACAATCTATACAATATCACTCAATCAAGCAATTAGTACCAATAATGATGTTTGTAAATTATTATCAAAACAAGAGAACTAACAATTCAAGCAAAGTGCCCTGTGTTAGGTAGAGGATAATAGGATCCAACCAACAGGGCATCACAGGCACCTCCGTCTACATGATGGACTCAAGCGACCTGAAAATACCGGGTCGCTCGAGGGTGTCGGTGTAAACAAGCCCTGAGCTGATCCTTGAGCTTGTCGACCTGAGCATGGAGAGGGCGTCCGCCTGAGCATTGACAGCGCGGGGGATTTGGGCTATTTTGAAGTTCAGGAAGCTGGTCAAAAACTCCTTAGCAGCTTTAAGATACAAGGCCATCCTCGGGTCTTTATCTGCGTATCGTCCATTCACTTGATGTATAACCAACTGCGAGTCGGCTAATATATAGAGGCGTTCTACCTTCAATGCTTGTGTCGCTCAAAGGCCAGTGAGAATAACTTCATACATGACTTCATTGTTTGATGCCGAGAAGTCAAAGGAAATGAAGTGCTCGTGCGTCGACCCATCTGGGCTTCGAAGGACCACTCCTGCTCCGCCGTCGGCTTCTCCAGAGGACCCGTCCACCTTCAATAACCACCATGAGGTATACTCGGGAGAATCATGTTCGAGGGTGCGGCGGATCTGGGTAGCAGTTGCTTGGGCTACTGGAGGTGCTGGTTCTGTTGGCGGAATTATCGGTAGGGGGCAGGTGGCTTGTCGCTTGGCGAAGTTGATTCAATCAAGAAGTCGGCCAATGCTTGAGCTTTAATGGTTGTCCTGGTCTCGAACTGGACATCATATTCACTGAGTTTGACTGTCTAGGTGACCATCCTTCCCAGATGTTGTGGGGTTACCCATTGCTTTCTTCAAAGATAGACTCGTTTGCACAATGATGGCATGGGCCTGGAAATAGAGACGGAGTATCCTTGCAGTGATGATGAGGGCAAAGGTAGCCTTCTCTATAAGGTGGTAGTTGAGCTCGCCCGCTTTGAGGATCCGGCTCACATAGTAGACGGGCTTCTAAATGTTCTCCTCTTCCCGAACAAGGATGAAGCTGACTACTTCGGAGGAGACAACCATGTATAAATACAATGTCCCTCCCCTATAGGCTGGCTTAGCAGTGGCTTAGTACTCAAGTAGGCCTTGAGATCCTGAAATGCTGCACTGCATTTAGCTGTCCAAGTCATGCTCTCCTTCAAGTTCTTACTTCCCCTTAGAGTCTTGAAGTATGGGAGGCTCCTCTTGGCAGATTTGGAGAGGAAGCGACCCAGGGCCGCGATCTTCCCATTCAGCTTGTGGATATCCTTCAATGTGTGCGGCTCGGGCAGTCGCTCTATGACGGCTATCTTCTCGATGTTGATCTCTATGACTCTCTGGGTGATCATAAACCAGAGGAATTTCCTCGATTGTACTCCAAAGGCACACTTAGCAGGATTGAGCTTCATTTGGTAGTGCCGGAGGGTAGATGTATGCAATAAAAATTACCTTTACACAAGATGTTGGACCCTAGAGGGGGGTGATTAGGGTCAAGAGGCTATAATTATGCAATAAAATTAAGACAAGCAAACCACAAAAATCTAATGCAATCAAAATAGAGGAGATAGGGTTAGGAATCGTTATCCTGTGATGCGTGATATGTTAACGTGGTATGGTTCGGTCCACTGACCTACGTCCCCGCTCCCCACTCTCGAGGAGAAATCCACTACACAATCTGGTTTGGAAGCCGGAACTTCGTCTACACAGCGATCCCCTCACGATCTCACACTACACAGTTTGATCTACACAAGATCACACTCCCACACAGTTTGATCTACACAAGATCACACTCTCAAGATAGTAGAAATGGTGTAAGACTCTCTCTTTACAACGTCCCTATAGCAAAGAGAAAGAGCACAATGAAGGTGGGAAGTGAACATACAAAAACACAGAAAGAATAGGTTTTGAAATTTAAGCTCTGTGAAAAACAACGTCACTGGTTTTTGCAAAAGCTGGGACACTCGAGGAAGAAGAAGAGGTTGAGTTTAAATAGGAGAAACAGCTGTTTAAACCTATACCCCTAATCCCCCAAAATCTGGAAAAAAACATCGCTCAAATCTGTACTGAGCGGCGCTGAAAAAAGGATAAAGATTACCGTTTGAAAAATACGGCGGTCGACCGATGGAATTTTCGGTCGACCGCGATCCAGGTCGAAAACGAGAAAAACAAGCAGAGACTTCTCCGGTCGACCGGCGCGGTCGACCGAAGGAAGCTCTCGGTCGACCGCGGCGGTCGACCGACAAACTCTCTGCTACCCAGTGAAGAATGAACATACGTGTGGTCGACCGGTGCGGTCGACCGTATTCTGATACATCCAAAAATACTATTTTTGACACACTTAAACAATTTGTAAAATATTCATTTGACTTCTGAAAATTGTGAAACTTTGTAAAATGTTTTTAATACTAAAGACAGATTATTTAGAAAAGAAATTTTGCAAATAAGTCCTCATACTTGTAAGAAATAGTATTTTATGAAACACGCTTAAAAACATAAGTATGAAAACATGTGTGTGATATCCCAATAGCTTCAAGTGAATTCAATAACTCTTTGCCTACATTATAACACTAGAGAGAAAATAAAAACTAGCTAATATCCTCACATAGAATACAATTCTTGAGTCTTGATATAGCTCGATATGGATGAAGCTTCTTTATGAATTTGTTGTTCTTGAAATAACATTGCTTCATCACTATGCCTCCTCCTCCTTTGGATATCATCGTTGTAGTGCATATTCCATCCAATCTCCATTTGTGGCACTAACAAGCTCGATAAATGAATTTACTATATTTGCACTCAATAAGCTATTAGTACCGATAATGGTGGTTGTAAAACATCATCAAAATATAAGGGCTAACAATCTCCCCCTTTTTGATGATGACAACCAACCATTATATAAGAGCAAAAATAAATATAGCTTATAGATAGGTGCATCCCCTATCTATGAGCTCCCCTTAAGTATGTGCAACACATGAGGAGATTTCTCTCCCCCTTTGTCACCATCAAAAAAATGGGGTAAAGAGAAATGCAAAATGTAACTAAACAAACAAGCAAATAGAACTTTCACATATTGCATAAGCCCAAACCATTTCTTATGCGACAAAAATCATCCTCACCAAGAGGCTCAGTAAATATATCCGCTAATTGAGATTTTGTGTCAACAAACACTAGGGATACATCTTGTCGTTCTACATGATCGCGTAAGAAATGATGGCGCACATCAATATGTTTGGTTCTAGAATGCAAAACCGAATTTTTGGAAATATTTATAGCACTTGTGTTATCACAAAAGATGTTTATGTTTTGAAAGTTTAAATCATAGTTAACTAAGCTTTGTTTCATCCATAAAACTTGAGCACAACATTAACCGACGGCAATGTATTCCGCTTCCGTAGTGGACAATGCAACACAATTTTGTTTCTTGGAAGCCCAAGAAACAAGTGAATTTCCTAAGAATTGGCATGTTCCACTCGTAATCTTGCGATCTACCTTACATCCGGCAAAGTCGGCATCACAAAAACCATATAAATCAAAAGAGGTGCTTTTTGGGTAAAATAAACCAAGATTAAAAGTTCCATTAACATACTTAATGATCCTTTTAACCGCAATTAAATGAGATGCTTTAGGGGATGCTTGAAAACGTGCACATGCACACACACTAAACATGATATCGGGTCTACTAGCGGTAAGATAAAGAAGACTACCTATCATACCTCGGTATAGTTTTTGGTCCACATCCTCACCACTTTTATCCGCATCAAGCTTAACACTTGTACTCATGGGAGTAGGCGCATGCTTAGAATTCTCCAAATTGAATTTTTTCACCAATTTCTTTGCATACTTGCTTTGAGAAATGAATATCCCATCTTTAGTTTGCTTGACTTGGAGCCCGAAAAAGAATGTAAGCTCTCCCATCATACTCATCTCAAAATGATCTTGCATAACCTTAGAAAATTCCTTGCACAAAGATTCATTAGTAGCACCGAAAATGATATCATCAACATATATTTGAACTAAAATAAAATCATTTTTCCTTTTTCTCACAAAAAGAGTGTTATCAATTGTTCCTTTTGAAAAACCATTTTCAATAAGAAAGCTAGAGAGGCGAGCATACCAAGCTCTAGGAGCTTGTTTCAACCCATATAAAGCTTTTTAAACCTGGTAAACATGATTAGGAAAAACATGATCTATAAAACCGGGGGGTTGCTCAACATATACTTCCTCTTCTATAAAACCATTTAAAAAGGCACTTTTAACATCCATTTGAAACAATTTGAAGTTTTTAAAGCTAGCAAATGCCAAAAACATCCTAATAGATTCCAACCTTGCAACCGGTGCAAAGGTTTCATCATAGTCTATGCCCTCCTCTTGATTGTATCCTTGGGCAACCAAGCGAGCTTTATTTTTAGTAATAATGCCATGTTCATCAAGTTTGTTTCTAAAAACCCATTTAGTACCAATTACACTAGCATTGTTAGGTCTAGGAACTAATTTTCAAACATCATTTCTTGTAAAATTGTTTAGTTCTTCATGCATAGCCAAAACCCAAAATTCATCATTTAAAGCATCATTAATCTTTTTAGGTTCTAGTTGAGATAGAAAAGCAACATTACCACACTCACTCAAGGCTTTTGAGCGAGTAACAACTCCTTTTGAAGGGCTCCTAATAATTTGTTCATTTGGATGGTTTGATGCGAATTTCCAAGCCTTAGGAAGTTCAACTTGTTCATGAGCATTGGAGCTATCCACATCCTTTTGAGCTTCTATAGAGGGAGTATTATTGATTTGTAAAAAGTCCAATCCTCCCTCAACATCATCATCATCATCTTTCCTAGATAAAACAACTTGAGAACCAACATTAGTCTCATCAAAAGTAACGTTTATAGATTCTTCAACAACGAGACTTCGTTTATTGAAGACCCTATAAGCCTTACTTCGAGGTGCATAACCCAAGAAAATACCAATATCAATTTTGGAATCAAATTTGTCATGATGATCTGTTGTATTTAAAATAAAACATTTGCAACCAAAGATACAAAAATAACCAATAAAAAGAGTTTTTTCATAAAAAAGTTCATAAGGAGTTTTCTTAAGCTTTGGTCTAATCAAAACACGATTTAAAACATAGCAAGCCGTATTGACGGCTTCCGCCCAAAAATATTTTGGCAAATCAAAAGAATTTAGCATAGTACGTGCCATCTCTTGTATGGTGCCATTTTTCCGTTCAACAACACCATTTTGTTGTGGTGTTCTAGGAGCGGAAAACATATGAGTTATACCATGATGAGCACAAAATTCATAGAAATAATCATTTTGGAATTCACCTCCATGATCACTTCTAATTTTCACAACTTTCAAATCTTTTTCATATTCAATTCTTTTAACATGATTAGAAAATTCTTCAAAACAATCATTTTTATCTGCAAGAAATATTGTCCATGTAAAACGCGAAAAATCATCAATAATCACAAAAACATAGTGTTTCCCTCCAAGAGAGGTAACACACATAGGACCAAACAAATCAAGATGAAGTAATTGCAAAGGTTTAGAAGTTGATACCTCATTGATAGATTTGAAAGAAGATTTAGTTTGTTTACCTTTGGCACAATCCTCACATGTGCTATCTTTGATGAAGTGCAAATTTGGTAACCCTTTTACAAGATTTCTCTTAGACAATTTTGATATCAAATCCATATTTGCATGTCCAAGTCTCTTATGCTAAATCCAAGGGTTTTCATCAATTGCCGCAAGGCACTTCACATCTTGATTCACTAGTTCATTCATCTCAAAAATATATACATTAGATTTGCGATTAGCAATAAAAACGATTTTTTCATTCATACTAGTGATGCATTTATCCGGTTTATAGGAAATATCAAAACCTTTATCACTTAATTGGCTAATGCTAAGAAGATTATGATTCAAGCCATTTACCAAATAAACATTTTCTATAACGGGTGAGGGTTTCTTACCAATATAACCAACACTAATGATTTTACCTTTCTCACCACCACCGAAGGAGACGCTACCTCCTTCAATCCTTGATAGGGTTGCAAATAACTCTTTGTTGCCCGTCATATGATGTGAGCAACCACTATCAAGGTACCACATCTCCTTACGTCATTGCCGTGATGTTCCCTACAAGAGCTGAAGATGACGATATAGTACCTTTAGGTACATAAGTCTTGGGTCCTTGGTGGTTAGTAGTCTTGGTACCTTTGGGTACCCATGTCAATTTATAAAATTCAAAGTTATCTTTAATTCTACAATGAGTAGAAATATGACAATGTTTCATGCAATATGTGCACACAAAATTTCTTTTGTATGTATGAGCACGAGAACCATGAAACCTATTTCTACCATGGTGATGATGATTAGCATAAGCATGAGTGGGTCTAATCCTACCACTCTCATTTCAAGTCTCTCAATCTTAGATCTTAATTGTTTGTTTCAAAATCAAGATCTCCAAGCAATTCATCTTTTAATGCAAAAGATGTTTGTAATTGTTCAAGCTTAATATCACAAGAAGCATGCAACTTTTTAAAAGAAGAAAATTCTTTTGACATTCTTTTAAATTCAAAGTTCAATTCTTCTAGAGCGGTAGCTAGATCACATTGCATGTAAAATGATTCACTCTTGGTGTCGGATATTACCTCATGTTCAAGAGCCATGAAGCAAACGTTAGGATCATGAAGAGCAAGTTTAGCTCCATCTTCATTGCTATCCGAGTCACTTGGTTCGGATTCCTCCCATCCGGCATACATGGCCTTCTTCTTCTTGTATTTCATGTACTTCTCCTTGAGCCTTGGGCAATCCTTAGCGATATGACCCGGTTCATTGCATTCAAAACATTTTCCTACACGAGAAGGAAATTTGATGTTAGATCGTGGGTTAAATTTCTTGTTCATTTTTATGAGTCTAGAAATTCTTCTAGAGAGATGAGTCACTTCTCTAGAAAAATCAACTTCACTATCCGATGACGGAGAGGAGTAATCACTAGCTCCTTTGAGAGCTATGGTCTTCAATTTTGGTGATGGCTCCTCAACTTCTCGTGAGGGCACTTCCTCCTTCTCCTTTCTCTTGAGCTTCTTCTCATGGACCTTGAGCTTTCCGATGAGGCCATCGAGAGGTAAAGTGGTAAGGTCATGAGCTTCTTCTATTGCCGTCGCCTTGGGTTCCCACATCGGAGTCAATGAACGAAGAATCTTGTACTTCGTCTCTTGAATAGTCAATTTTTTGTCAAGACCATGCAATTCATTGATAATGTTAGTGAAGCGAGAAAACATAGCATCAATTGATTCATTTGGAAGCATTTGAAATAACTCATATTCATGCATAAGTCCACTAATCTTGGATTCTTTAACTTGAGGGGTTCCTTCATGTGTGATACACAATTTCACCCATATTTTGTATGCGGTTGCACACGTTGAAACTCTATTGTATTCATTTGGAGAAAGATCACAAATTAAGGCGTTTATAGCCTTAGCATTGAGATTAGCTTGGTGCCTCTCTCCATCGGTCATAGTCCCAACTTTGGACTTTTCTACGTATATTTTCTCTATGAGTTCTAGGATGTCAAGGTCAATGCAACGAAGGTAAATTCTCATCCTAGCCTTCCAATAAGCAAAGTTACTACCGGTGAAGAGTGGTGGTCTAGTGGTGGATTGTCTCTCTAGCATATGCACATTCATTGAAGCCTCCATAAGATCTTTTCTCTAAGGTGATTGAACCAAAAACTAATATAGAGACCAAGCTCTGATACTAATTGTTGGACCCTAGAGGGGGGGTGATTAGGGTCAAGAGGCTATAATTATGCAATAAAATTAAGACAAGCAAACCACAGAAATCTAATGCAATCAAAATAGAGGAGATATGGTTAGGAATCGTTATCCTGTGACGCGTGATATGTTAATGAGGTTCGGTCCGCTGACCTACGTCCCCGCTCCCCACTCTCGAGGAGAAATCCACTACACAACCCGGTTTGGAAGCCGAAACTTCGTCTACACAGCGATCCCCTCACGATCTCACACTACACAGTTTGATCTACACAAGATCACACTCCCACACAGTTTGATCTACACAAGATCACACTCTCAAGATAGTAGAAATGGTGTAAGACTCTCTCTTTACAACGTCCCTATAGCAAAGAGAAAGAGCACACTGAAGCTGGGAAGTGAACATACAAAAACACATAAAGAACAGGTTTTGAAATTTAAGCTCTGTGAAAAACAACATCACTGGTTTTTGCAAAAGCTGGGACACTTGAGGAAGAAGAAGAGGTTGAGTTTAAATAGGAGAAACAGCTGTTTAAACCCATACCCCTAATCCCCCAAAATCTGGAAACAAACGTCGCTCAAATATGTACTGAGCGGCGCTGAAAAAAGGACAAAGATTACCGTTTGAAAAATACGGCGGTCGACCGACGGAATTTTTGGTCGACCGCGATCCATGTCGAAAATGAGAAAAACAAGCAGAGACTTCTCCGGTGGACCGGCGCGATCGACCGAAGGAAGCTCTCGGTCGACCGACAAACTCTCTGCTGCCCAGTGAAGAATGAACATACGTGTGGTCAACCGGTGCAGTCGACCGCATTCTGATACATCCCAAAACACTGTTTTTGACACACTTAAACAATTTGTAAAATATTCATTTAACTTCTGAAAATTATGAAACTTTGTAAAATGTTTTTAATACTAAAGACAAATTGTTTAGAAAAGAAATTTTGCAAATAAGTCCTCATACTTGTAAGAAATAGTATTTTATGAAAAACGCTTAAAAACATAAGTATGAAAACATGTGTGTGATATCCCAATAGCTTCAAGTGAATTCGATAACTCTTTACCTACATTTTAGCACTAGAGAGAAAATAAAAACTAGCTAATAACCTCACATAGAATACAATTCTTGAGTCTTGATATAGCTCGATATGGATGAAGCTTCTATATGAATTTGTTGTTCTTGAAATAACATTGCTTCATCACTATGCCTCCTCCTCCTTTGGATATCATCGTTGTAGCGCATATTCCATCCAATCCTCCATTTGTGGCACTAACAAGCTCGATAAATAAATTTACTACATTTGCGCTCAATAAGCTATTAGTACCGATAATGGTGGTTGTAAAACATCATCAAAATATAAGGGCTAACACAAGAGAGCTCAAACCTCGCCTATTTGAGTTCGCATGCGTGCTTAGCTCGCCTGCATTCAAGAGGTCAAGCAAAAGCTCGCCTGTTTGCTTGACTTGCCAGCATAAGTCAAGCTCGCCTGAGGCCAAACCATGCTCGTCTGTTTGTTTGGCTCGCCTGACGAGCCAAACCTCGCATGTTTGTTTGGCTCGCCTACACGTGCCAAACCTTGCCAACCTCGCCTGTTTGCTTGACTCACCAGCATGAGTCAAGCTCACATGATTATCGAGCTCGCTAGCACGAACTCGACCTCGCCTGAACGCCTTGCTCACCCGCACGAGTCAAGCCCGGCTACAGTGAGTTCGCCCACACGAACTCAGCTTGTCAACGAACGCCACCTCACATGCTCGAGGGGCCCGCCATCCGACCCTGCCCATTCACCAAGCTCGCCTGAATGTTCAAGCAGCTCTCAAGCTCGCTTGTAAGCCTGTCAGTCCCGCCTGAACAGTGCAAGCGGCTGCTTGCTTGTGGGAGTGGGCCCACCCACTTCCCACCTCCTGGGTAATAAGACATGGCTCCCATCATCCCTATAGTAATCACATCCCATAGCTATAGGGGGAGTATGCTACTCCTTACTCCTATTAGTGGTCACATCCCACAGATTAAGGGATGACCCATGCCATCCCTTGCATATTTATAGAACCCATTTGTCAAAGTGAAAAGGATTGGTTCAGCTAACAATTTGGTTAAGAGACTTGGCATTTCCAAGACTCTTCAACCAGAGGCTGGATCATTCGGAGACTTTCTCTTAAGGCTCTTGGCTTCTTCTTTGTTGGAGACTAGCTAATTGGTTCCCTCAAGGCTCTTCAAACAGAGACCTTCATTGGCTTTCTTGGTAGAACCTTCCTAACTCTTTGTTTGGATTGTTGAAGTAGACTCAATCTAAACTCTCAGATTTGAGACTCATAGCTCTCTGCAAACTCTTGCATTGTAGATCTCTCTAAGCTTTCATCCTTGATACTCATCAAGCTCGGGTATAATTGAACTCAATCACACAAGAGCTTCTACTGCGTACTGAAGCTCAACCACAACTTCGATCAGATCGTCCAAGGGAAGCAAACTCGATGCAAGTATTCGAGGGAGGCGTCCTCTCGCTACCGAAGAACCCACGTTAAACAAGAAGAGAATTCTCTTCACTTCTGTTGTAATTTTAATTCTTGATTTGTAATAAACCGTTATTATCAATACAAATCTCCCTCCCTTTTGGAAGGAATCAATTTTACTCCCTCATAGTAGAGAAGGTCTCGTCCAGGTCTGATATGTGGGCCGACGATCGCTTTGACTTCACCAGCAAGTCGTCCTCATAAGCCTCCAAATTGCGACCGGTTTGGTGCTTGAAGACCTTGCTGACAAGTCTCTGATATGTATCCCCAACGTTCTTCAAACCAAATGATATCAACTTGTAGCAATAAGTGCCTAAATCAGTGATGAAGGAGGTCTTCTCCTGATCATGCTCTGCTATAAAGATCTGGTTATAGCCGGAGAAAGTGTCCATGAAGCTGAGCAGCTCATGTCCCACACTCTCGTCGACTAGCTGATCGATTCGAGGCAGAGGATAGTTGTCTTTAGGACAAGCTTTATTGAGGTCGATGAAGTCCACGCACATCCTCTATTCGTTCAGTACTTTCTTCACTAACACAACATTAGCTAACCACTCCGGGTATTGGACTTCCCGGATGAAGCCAGCTCTAAGAAGTTGCTTGACTTCATCGGCCACTGCCTTCTAGCGCTCCGGGCTGAGACGCCTCTTCTTTTGTTAGACAGGCTTAGTGTGCCTATCGACAACCAGCTCATAGCTTATCACTTCGGGGGAAATCCCCGGCATGTCTTCGGGTCCCCAAGCGAACACATCAGCGTTTGCCTACAGGAACGCTGTCAAGGTTCCTCGCAAGGACTCGACTAGACTGGACCTAATCTTGATCGCCTTCTGTCCTTCTTGGTCAATGGGTATCTCTTGAAGCTCTTCCATCGGTGCGTCCTCTGTTGCTTCATTGATTTCTCCAATTGGAGGCAGACTTTCTCAATGGGTATATGGCGTCTTGCGCGCCCTTACCCTTGGTAGAGAGAAAGTAACAGGAATTAGCCTCTCATTGATTGCTCCTAGCGACTCCGACTCCATTAGGAGTCGGGAACTTAACCATCTGGTGGTAAGTTAAAGGGACGGCCCGCAAAAGACGGAGGGCGGTTTGACCTAGGATGACATTGTGGGCCGACTTGAGATCCATCATTAGTAACTGGACTTGGACGGTGGCTTGCCTAGGGTACTCTCCAACTGTTAAGGGGAGAGTAATCATCCATTCTGACAAAAGAGAGTGGCTGGTGAATCTAATAAGGGGTCCTCTATGGGGGAGCAGGCGGGATTTCTTGATGCCCATCTGGTTGAGGGCGTCGACATATAAGATGTCCATCGAGCTCCCTATGTTGGCCATGATTCGTTTCACCTAATAGCCATCAATTGCTGCGGTTATGTTGATAGGATCGTCATGAGGCGTCACAACGCCTTGCAGGTCAGTATCCCCAAAAGATATGAGCTCCTTTGCCTTCGTCCTCTTGTCGTCTTAGTCGACCCACAACGCCTTCTTGGCATATCTCTTCTGAGCGTTGTTGGAGGACCCTCCAGTAGTGGGACTGCTACTGATCATGTTGATGACCCCTTTGTGCCTAGGCTCCAGGGGTCGGCTGTCTTGGCGCGGTTGAGGGCGAGGCGATCGCGAGCGGGATCTTCTATTCTCCTTGGCTAGGGTAGCTTCTCTGCGACCTCCCTGAGAGATGAGATTCTTCAAGTACCCTCTCTTAATCAATTCCTCGATAGCCCTTTTAAGGATACGACAGTCATTGGTGAGACGGCCATGATCCTTGTGATAATGACAGAACTCCTTCATCTTAGGAGCGAGCTCCTTAAGGTGTCCCTCCTTCTGAACCATGGAGAGAGCTGATGCAAGGGAGGTATTGAGGACTGTGAGAGCTGGTCTTGGCTGCTGGTCCCTCTGTCGGTCCCTCCTGTTGGACCGATTGGGACGAGAGTCGACTCTCAGAGGGTCTCTTGGCCACTCCTGTCTTGTAGGGGCCTCTGGCCGACTCTGGAGCTGGTGCCACCGCTAAAGCTGCTGCTGGAGTCAACAAGGTGGCTGGGATGGCTGGTGCTGCTAAAGCTGTGGCTGCGGATGTTTTTGTGGCTTGGCTGACACCTTGTCGACTCAAGCATCCTCCATGTCCGTATACCCCATGATCCTTGGCCATCAACTACTCATAGTTTGTGACTGACTTCTTGGCAAGCGAGTCGGCTAACTTGTTCTGCAGGCCGGCCACTAGTGCGGACATGGTAAGAACACTCCCTGAGTCGTTGACCTCCAACCTCTTCGCCTAGAACCTCTTGAAATAGGCTCGAAGGCTCTCGCCGGGCCCCTGCCTCATCTGAATCAACACATGAGGGGGCAGCTTCTGCTTGGTATCAGCCAAGAAGTGGTTGATGAACTTCCGACTGAATTGTTGAAAACTGCTAATAGACTTCTTCTCAAGAGCATTCCACCAGAGCTTGGCACTCACTGAAAGAGTGATGGGGAAGCATCGACAGATAACTGCTTCCGAAGCTTAGAGCATGCTCAGCACATCATAGTAGTTCTGAACATGCTCGGAGGGGTCTCCCTCACCTTTGCACTTCTCCACGTGAGGCATCTTGAACTTCTCACATGGGGCATTCATAAGGTCATCTGAGAGAGGGGTGTTCCCCCCATTGCGTCTGCGACCGGTCTATACACTCGGTTGTATACGAAGGCTCTTATGGTAACAGAGGGGGTGGGAGAGGCACGATGATGAAGGAGAGTCTTAGAGACCACTCCCCTAGTGTGGTCCCCAAAGTGACCTGGGCCTAGACTCTCACCAGAGGTCTCTTGATGACGATGGTGATGTTGGCGAGACTCGTCAGCGCTAGCTGATCAACGCAGTGGCGAGGATACATGCTCGATGCGATGCCCTAGCTGCTTGGCAACAACATGAGGAGTCCAAGGCTGGACTACTCGCTGACCTCCAGAAGGAGTATGAGTCTCCGGTCATTGGTCTCCAGAAGGAGGAGGGAGAGCTGAGGTAGTTCACTGCGGCTGCGGAAGCCGACTGAGAAGTTCGCTAGAAAGGGTAGCGAATTGCTCTTGGAGAGACTGAGAAAGCTTCTGAGCTGTTTCCTCAAGTTGGACTCGAGTAACGTAGCTCTGATTTGGTCATACAGGGCGAAATAGATCAGACCTATGCGCATAATCTGACATGTTTTCTCAAAAAAAAAAAGATGCCCCACGGTGGGCGCCAAACTGTTGATGTACTAGTGATCACACAGTCAGTTATATCCGTGGTTAGATGGTGTTGTTGAGTATTGATGAGGGGGCCGCTTGTTGAATTTGTGATGACTCAAATCAATTGAGAAGTAGGATTGGGTTTGGACTCTAATTAGGATTAGTTATACTATCCTAATTAGCACTAGTAAAAACATGCCCAGCCCTAACTGGTGGATTGAACCGTTAGGGCAAGTTTTATCAGCCCCAACGGTGGGAACCGTTGGGGCATAGCAGTTTTCAGCGGCAAGAACTAGGGGAAATTTTTCCCCAAAATTTTTAACGTAAAAAAAATCCCCGCCTCAAATATACTCTCTCATTTTCAGCGACCAGATAGTCAGCCCTAATTTTCCCCCAAATTAGAAGTCGGTCTCCTCTCTACCCTAAATCGAAGCTCGTCGCCGCCTCTTGGAGATCGTCGCCACCTTTCAGAGATGGTCACCGCCTCTGGGAGATCGTCACCGCCTCTATGTGTCCTCTGTTGAGCTCCTTTCGTCGAGCACCTAACGACCTACCTACTCCTCCCGCCACCCTGCCTAGTCCCCTCTGTCGCCTCTCCATCGCAAATCGAAACCCTAACCGTAGTCCCCCCGCCACCCAGCGACCCAAAGGGCACCACCAGCGACTTAGTCGAACTCCGTTGTTGAGCGACTCCGTCGAGCACCTTTTGTTGCTACCTACCCTAACCACTTGTAGGTACTCTTCCTCAAAACCTAAACCCTAATTTGAAAATTATTGGAAATGTTTGTGTATTTGTTAAAAATTTGAGCATTTTCTAATTAGGGTTATCTACACCCTCAAAAAAACTCTGCTACTCGAGAAGCCTCCAACGAGACTATCGACTGCCTTCTTCTATCTTTAGCTTGTAAGTTCTTTTCAAATTTTGGTTGGGGAAATCATCATTTGAGACCTATGCTTACATGAATGAAATTCTTTTGATTTATGGTATTTCTTTTATATTGTTCCTTTCATATTTAGATATTATCATCTTGAAATTTTCTATAAGTACTCTATATGAAGAAGAATCTCTATATATGAAGAAGCCAAAGAGGGAGGATGGTGATGAGAATCACAAGAAGGTTCAATTCCTGTGTTTTCTTTCATTTATGTTAATTTGGATGTTTTTGTGCTATGAGTTTTGCTTTTTCCCCCTTTGTGCTAATTTAGTGTTTGAATGTAGGACTATATTAGGTGGCAGAAGGATAAAAAGACTATTGTACTTGTCGAAAAATTTAAGCTGAGTTGTAATTGGATAAGAAGAAAGGTTCAGTTCCTTCATTCCAATCATCAGTCAGAAGTTTGTTCTTACACTTGTCTCAAGTTGTCTTTGTTGATGTTTCGTATTATACTTTTATCATTGATTATTCTTTTTCTTGCCTTCAATTAAACTTGACATCTATTCGTCGGCCTTTTCTTGAGTATGATTTTTGTCCCATTCTCCTGCCATCTTTCATACATTTGACTAGACAGTGAAGAAGCCTGTGGAAAAGAGTTTGTAGATGCACTAATTAATGATGTTTATGTGCATAGTCTCTGATCAAATATGAGACATGGAGCATCATCTGTGATGGTTTCACTTTTACGTGAAAGACTGAAATTGTTGGTTATGCTGGCTAACAACCTGGAAACCTGAGTTTGAGGAAAGGTATGATTGGCTCAATTGGTGCATTTCATATATCTGGAAAAGAAAAGATCCATGTAATCAATCTCGAACGTTTGGGTGAAAACCTCGAAGTTGTTTCTTTTTATTCACATATGTTTTTGTTCAAATATTGTTTTATCAGCTCCGAAGATGTTTTTGAAGTATACTTAGGCAGATATGCAGTGTTTACTTTGCTACTGTCAATATTACCATCTTATTTGTTGCCAGATTGTGTGTGGGTGCATATTGAATGGAAAAGTTTTCACTTTTTTACTTTACTACTGTCAATATTCACCCATTCTTTGTCTCAAAACAGTAGCCTTATTTCCTGTAGCTTTTACTATTCTGATGTTCATCATTACTTTATAACATGGTATTTTATCATAAATCTCCAAAAATTTTGATGAGTAAATTTTGTTTCTCCATAGGTTCAGAGCTTCTTATTCTCCATCTCTTTTTGATGGATCTGCCAGGTTGAAAGCCTAACCACAAGATGGCGAAGGCTATTTTCGCACCCAAGGTAAATATACTCACTTCTTTACTATCTTAGTTTTTTTTAATTTTTTATAATATTTTAAGAAAAATACTCGTTCAGTTGGTGCATTATGTATCACGTTATAGCAAATATAATCTTAGATTTACTTATGTTGGCTTTTAAACATCAACTAACATCATAGGTGTCTGCATGAGGTTTTATGTTATGTGTTATACACATGTTTAGGATGACAGTTAGTCTCTATATCATTGGAGCTTAGCTGCACCTAAAGAAGATATGCCTATGGTGTGGATGCTTGTTGGATGCCTGAGGTCTGTAAAGTGCACAATATAATTTACAATATTTCTTCAGTAAACAATCCATATTTATAAGCATTTAAAAATAAATCATGGCCTATAGTGTGGATGCTTGTTGGATGCCTCCCATGGAACATGGACAAACTGAATTTGAGCCTAACGCTTCATGTAGTTTCTTATTCAGTTGCATGTTGACCCCCTATGAAGATAAGATTAGTTGTCTAAGAGACAAAATTCATTGATGGTGCACATAGTTCTTTGAAATATTATATGCATTAAGCATCAATACAAACTATGTCATTGTTAAACTAAATGCATGATGAAAAGCAGTCATGTATGTAATATATTATTTGTATTGTACTATTTGTTACCTTAATGTATGTTGATTTCACAAACAAGGGCATTTCATCTGCGTATGTAGAAGTTGTACATAGATGCATCTGACAGATGCAACCTATGCAAATCACATTAGCGGTGCGTTTGGGAATAGGAAGTAATTGATTTTTGAGTTGTGAGATGCACGGTGTAGTTTTATCTTGCATGCATCTGTGTAGTTTCCTTTTCTGTTGGTCAATGATAATGACAAAGTGATCAGTGACTAAAACCTGAGTGATATTTGTTTTGTTATATCCAATTAGTATGGCCTATATTTAACTGCTTTAGTTTAATCTACTCATATTTTTATAAACAAAGGGAAGATCGTAATAAACCTAATATATATTGCCAATACAATGTAAATGAACCAGAGCCAATTTGGACAGTTCATTTAACTGCATCTTAAAACTCATTGTTTTAAAAAGTTAATGTGAGTTGAGATATATTTAGCTGATGCGTCATGTGTTTTCCAGAATGCAATGTCGAAAACATAGGGGAGCACCTAACAAATTAATCAAATTAAGCTTTGATTAATTGGAAAACAGTATGAAGTGGCAAAATATTTTATCTTCTGTTAAGTAGGTGCACGAATTGGAGCTATGGGTTGTCGTGTTGGAGCTGATAACTTCAAATAAAGCAGCCGATAGAGAAGGGGAAATACATTGTTCGTGAGTTGAGAATGGCAATGGATAGTGAAGATTCAAGCCAGTCTTTTGGAGAGAAGACATTCCTCTCAAACGCGTATGGAAGAAAACTCAAAATGATGTTATAATCTGATACTCTTGGCAAGAATCACGAAGAATGGTTAGAATTAGATAATCGATAGATTTTTCAATTTCGATTTATCTATGTTTCTGGTGTGTAATCTGTTGCATGATGATCATCTCCAGTATTTGTGCATAATACTTTTGGTTGATTTTCTTTTTTTTTTAAATTTATTTAACTGCCCCAACGGTTGGAACCGTTGGGGCATATATTGGCCCCAACGGTTACAACCGTTGGGGCTAATACATGCCCCAACGGTTCCAACCGTTGGGGTAAACAGTTTGCCCCAACGGGTGGAACCGTTGGGGCAAGTTCGGCAACTGTTAGGGCTGACTTAGCCCCAACGTGACTTGCCGTAACGGTCGTTTTATTAGCCCCAACGGTTGTAACCGTTGGGGTCATGATTTGCCCCAACGGTTTCAACCGTTGGGGCTGAGCCACTTTGTACTAGTGTAGGATTGAATTGAAGGAATTAATTGAATTGGGAATTTGATTCAAGTTAGAGTTCTAATAGGATTGAGCAAAATCAATCTCTATATATATTGTATCAATCCATGGGTTTAACAACAACAAGAAAAAAGGGAGATCTATATTCCACCATTGTTAGGGTGTGTAGTTTTAACCTCTTGTAATCTCTTCTAAAAAAAAAAGATATTCCCCCTTCACCCCATGGACGTACACGGATCATCTCGATCACGTGGAACCACTTAAATCTTGTTGTTTGCTGTTTGTCTTGATTGCTTGGTAGATTTGGGGCTTCTTGATTGTTTAAGTTTTATCTTCCGCGACTTGCATACTCCAACACCGCTTTCTTCCCCGATTTTATGTCTGATTCTTTGAGTGGGATTGATGAATCTGTACAAGTTGAAACTTGTGAGAGAACGGGGTTTGGTTCTCCCGTGGTTTCTCCGACGATCAAGTTAGCTGATGAACTTGAGTGGGAAAAAATAAAGAACTGTGAGAGTTCTTGTGTATATAGTATGTCTGCTTAAGGATCAGATTTGTGAACCTTAGATTTGTTCCCCCTTATAAAGATAGAATAATACCTCTATTTATACCAAGAGTATAAAGGTAGATTGGTCACTTCAACGGAGCACAGGAGGGCGGTGGCGAAGTGTGGGCTGACAACTGAGTCAGTATATGCTTTACAGGTGTTGGCTGGCGACTGGATGAACGATCAGCTCAACATTAAATAGGAAGTGATTGGTGGCGTGACGGTGCCTACGTCGTCCGATGAGTCATGAAGGCTATCAGGGCTAGAGGCATGATGCGCCTGTCATGCATTAAATACGATGCAGAGACATTACCAGTGGGAGTGGCTCGAGGCAGAAGTTATCCTTTAACTTCTCCGAGAGTAACGCTTTTCAAGTCGTCTTCGCGAGACGTCCAATATCTAATCGAGTGGGCTCGTGGCGAGTCGTCTTCGACAAAAGGGGGCGACAAGTATCGCCTTTCGAGTTGACATGAGGGAATGTCGACTCGACAAGTCGGCTGAGTTATCGTCCCTGCTGGTCTCTGGCCGCCAACTTGATCAGGGCATAACACGCAGTACTGTCCTTTGTTAGGCAATGGGTTGCTTTTTGGCGAATGAGAACACCATAACAATAGTGATATCTATGAGTAGATGCCAAACTAGTTCGGATGTATTCATCTATTGTGATGTTACACATTTCAAAATAAATTTGTAACCGTTAGTGATTAATTGATTATTAATAAAAAATTTATTTTTATCATGATTTTATGTATTTGTAAATTATATATATACAAGTGATTAATAATATCATTGATTTTTTTATCAAAGTTTTGCTTAATTTATTGTTATTTACTCTTGAAAAATTTTTAACAAAAAAAGAAAAAAAAAGAAAATGATCGGGCCGGCTGAGTGCCCGGCCTGGGCCCAGGCCAGAGCCCGGCTTAGGCCAACCGGGTGACCCGAGCCACGGGTTTGACTTGCCCGAGGTTTGCCGGGCCGGGCCGGTTGGACAAGCCTAGTTTAAAGTTTGCTTCACATTATTTACACTAGATTTAATAGGATGGGCTGCAGATCCTAGAAATGAGGTCCACGTAGAGGAATCCCCGAGTAATCTCTTGAGCATGAAACATCATTAATAAGAGGTTGAAATACTGACCTTCGAATTGTTGAGCAAATCAGAAAAATAAATATTGATGTCTTAATCTTTGAAATGTAGTAATAATAAAAAGGACTCTAAATATTGATGTCTTAATCTTTGAAATGTAGTAATAATAAAAAAGGCAAGAGCCCTGCTATCTAAATTGCAAAGAACGGATACCCATGGACACTCATTAGGTGATGGGATGAGAGAGATAATTATTATTCATTTCTCTCTATCTCTCTCATCCACTCGCACTAACGAGTGCCTATGAACACCCATTAGAAAAACCGAATCACAAAAATCAAAGATGCTCTACTACATACCTTTCCTTCATGACGACTGAGCACCAATTAATATAATGATTACAAGGAAATTATAAAAACCAGCCAAGATGAAAATATAGTATACTAATAGAGATCAATGTACAATAGAAGTGAAATAATATTTATGCTCCTAACTTTTGTCCAAAAGGGGGAAAAAAATAAAAAAGAGCTGGTCAATTGTTAAAGGATTTCCTTGTGGAGTGCATGCAAGTGATCTTAGCCATTAAGGGTGGCCAAATTACCCGTAGTTCCCCCTTCAACCCACATGCTAGGCTCAGAACGCGCCGCAAGTGTTCTGATAGAATGTGTACTCTACCTTGTGTTGCAATTGCAACACGTCAAAAGCCTCTACAAAATCCCACAGGTCTCCCGCAGCAAATACTTCACAGTATAGGTATCTCTCAAAACCCACGGACCAAATTCCTCCCAGGTATAGATAAACACAGGTTGAGCAATCAGTGAAACCTTCTATAAATGTTGATAACAATAGCAGAATCTAAAATCACAACCAACCACAGGAAAATAGAATTTGGTTTCTTTTGCTTCTGCCTTGAGGATTTGCGAAGCTCTTGCCAAAGAAGATATTGCAAGAACAAACAAACATGTTCTTAAAACGTATGATAGAACTTCATACGGTAAACCTGTTACCCTGCTTGCCGCGTTGAAAGGAAAAAGGTTTGTTAACTTCTTTAATCATAGGGTTATAATACTGATAGCTTCTCATCCGAGTGTGGCCTAGGTTGAAAATTGAAAAGCTTTTTTTTTCTACACATACCAATGATACAGGAGTATTCACCCAGAGATATGCCAAGTTTTGACGCCATTGTTTGAACATCTTTCCTCTCAATGAGCATATTCTTTCCCTAGAATTCATTATAAGTATCACTCACTCTACAAAGGTCATAATTTCCTGACTTTTTAACATAATAGTGATCCTTGAACAGGTTAGCATAATCTCCGACGAAGTCATCAATCTTCACAAGGGAAAAAAGAGAACCAACGAACATATTAGATAAGCAAAAAATAAAGATAAAGAAATTCAAAATTACATGGTCACAAGTCTAATATTATTAGAATGTGACACATAAAATACTAAACACACTTATATCAGAAAATGAGTCACTTTGATGAAAGGAATAAGCATCAAGATGAACAAAAGTGATAATGCAGTTATGGTTGTTTATTGAGGTAAAACGCACCATTCCATTCGAGTTCTAAAATGATTACTTTTTTCCAATATAGATTATTACTCTCCTTCACATAGTCCTCCTAAAGTAAATTTTTAGTATTTAATAAGGCGTGCATGTAAAATGTAATTGTATCGTGTAAGTATGAAACCTGTCACATATAGCACCTCTCTAAGCTACCAGAGAGCTGGGTGTGTCTATACAAGACCCTTATGTCTACAGTACTTCAAAATTACAAAAAAGCATAAACCTTTTGTTCAACTTAAGAAAAATATGGGGTGCACTTCATCCCCTTAGCAAAGAAAGAATATTTTTTTTACCAAATTAATCCACTACTTAATAATCTATATGAACAACATCTTGACATACAAAGTGATATTGTAAACATGAGAAAGTTAGCGGAAGCAAATCGTGGAGGAAACAAGGTGGCCTCACATTGAATGAAGTCATAATTGAAAGTTGAAACCATAACAGTCAATTTTCATTCGCAACGAAACATTGCTCCAAATGTCGGATTTAGAGGACCAATGCAGATGGGAAAACTCCATGCAGGATCACACTATACCAGAGACATTATGGTATTCAGTCAAAATCAGGCATCATAATGGCCATAGATAAACGTTCTACATGTCCTTAATGAAAACTCAATAAGGCAATATATCCACAAACAATTAAAACCTAGTGCCAATTAATAATTAAATTCATTTAGCACGAAGCCAAAAAAAGATTCTGTTAATTAACAAATCATCATTTATTCAGTTTAACTGATCGAGGGAAACCCCCGCGCCCGTTTTTTTTTTTTT
>BQKN01065516.1:140826-189713 GCA_022839385.1 Asparagus kiusianus
GGAGATTAGATTTTCAAGGTTATTGTTAGAGAGAGAGAGAGAGAGAGAGAGAGAGAGAGAGAGAATGTTAGAAATTAGATTTTCAAGGTTATTGTTTAGAACCAGCATTGAGGAAACTATGGCCTTGCCTTCTTTCTTAGGGCTTGTTTGGATTGAGGGGAATAAGGGTGAAGGGAAGTTAGGGGAACCATTCACCTTGTTTGGGAACATTTAGAAGGTGAAGCTATTCACCCTAGTTCCCCTTGGTTCACCCCCTAATAGTATAAAATTTGTTACCCCCCAAATTGGGGTGTAACCAATGGGAAGGGAACTTCCTTCCCTTCCCTTTCATTCTCTCACCTAGTTTCCCTTAACTTCCCTTAACCCCATTGAAATCCAAACACACTAAGATTAGGTTTGTTTTTAAATTGTCGAAAGAGTACCTTTTGCAGGTTAGCTTGCAAATTTTAGGACTTGCTTACTGCATGCCTGCTTTCTTTCTTAATGAATGATGTCTCAACCACTTTCCCTTATATCTGATGGTGGTTTGCTTTAAGCAGAACAATGTGTAGGGAGGATTGTGATAGCTCTACAATTTAGAAATAAAGAAATTTGTAGAAGTCCTTAGATTTCCCACAAAAAACTAAGACCCTCATTATTGCATCTTGAAACTTTATTGGCCTCGATTAGGCACTTATCCAGCATATGCATTCAGTGTTATTGAGGCGCGTGCCCCGGGCGCGCCCCGGGCGCGGGGCGCTTCGGCCTGGGCGAAATGCGCCCCGCACGCGAGGCGGGGCGCTGCACGCAGCGAGGCGCGCGCCTCGCGTGCGCCTCGCGTGCGCCTCGCACGCGCCTCACGTGCGCCTCGCATCTGTGTTATGCAACATACTCTTTCTTCTATTTTTTTAAAATAATTTACATAATTACATATTTATATCATGTAATATACTCTTTCTCACTAGTTGCTAATCTATTTTCATCTTTTCATGTTTAACCTATTAAAAGGAAACAATAATTAGTAATTTAGTATACTTGTTTGCTAATTGTAACTTCCTTCTCTAATTAGCATGCTAACTAGCAAATTATGAACATGTAAATATGTAATTGTTACATTTATTCTTCATCTTTTCAAGCTAAGTAGCAAATATCAATTAAGAATACTAACTAGAAAATTATGAACAATCATGTTTGTTAATTATACTTCCTAGTCTTTTTATGTGGCAATTTATAAACATATGCTCATAATTGTTAATCACTTAATTTGATGATTTAAATACATATTTCTGGTATCTTTTTTGTTACTTTAAAAATTCAGTTAGCATAATTTGATGATTTAAGTTGATATTCTCATAATTTTGGATGTAGGTAATTAATATGTTGCTTATATGTTTCTATCTTATGATGTTGGCAAATATTAGTTTGAGTTATGCGCCTCAATTAGTGAGGCGCGCGCCTCGTTGTGCGCCTTGCGCATGGTGCGCCTAAGGGACCTTTGCGCCCCGCATTGCGCATTGCGCCTCGATAACACTATATGCATTTTTATGGTTTAAAAAAAAACACTTTCATCTCTCTCTTTTTTGTTGAAAAATTATGGCTTATGAAACATTAAGAGAGGAAAGATTAAGGAGGAACATGTGTAGGAGATCGGCACAACGAAAGATGTACAACATGAAAAGCAATAGAATGATAGAGAAACATAACCAAGAGAGAGGGGTACACACCATCTTGTAAGCGGTTAATACATCCCCCAGGGAAGGAGGCTGAACATTTTCACTATATGAAAGAGAAGAGTATAGCAATAGATAACCACCCCTGATAGCATACCAACTCTCCCACATAAAGGGCTCACAACAAGGACTTCCGTTTTACAATAAGCTATTTTCCAAAATTGTGAGAAATCCTTTTAGCAATAAGTATTGGATGGATGATACAAAGGCTCTCGAGTCTCCTATAAACTCATTCTAGTTTGATTTAAAAAATCCTAATATTACTAACTTGATTAAGAAACTTAAAATACTTATTTCATTAGGATGATACACAATAGTCATCCAAGCATCACAGATACAACGTTAAACTCTAAAAGAGTTCGAACCCTATTAAGAAGAACTGTCCCCAAAGGGATTTGGAGATGAATCCTGAATTTGGTTCCAACAATATATTCTTGTGTTCTTCCTTAGTTTGGGAAGTCAGTTTTTTAAAAAATTGCAGTTCCTAAAGGAAGGTGTTGAAACTAAGACTGAAGAAAAATCGAAAATGTAAGGATCTCAAAATTTTCAGTATATAGTGAAGAGGATACACAGCAGGTAAGATAGATAATATATTCAGTTAATAAAACTAATTCCAGGAATCGTAATTTCTAGTATTTGTCTAAGTGCTTTGCAGTTGAGGAATTCTGATTCCCTAGTGCATTGCACTTTGATTTCTTTTCACTTCTTCTTTAATCTACGAGTACGTATGTGTTTTAACTATGACTGTCAATCTCTTTAGACTTCACTGCGGTTCCAACGATATATTCTTGTGTTCTTCCTTAGTTTGGGAAAGTTTTTTAAAAAATTGCAGTTCCTAAAGGAAGGTGTTGAAACTAAGACTGAAGAAAAATCAAAAATGTAAGGATCTCAAGTTTTTCAGTATATAGTGAAGAGGATACACAGCAGGTAAGATAGATAATATCTGTTCAGTTAATAAAACTAATTCCAGGAATCGTAATATCTAGTATTTGTCTAAGTGGTTTGCAGTTGAGGAATTCTGATTCCCTAGTGCATTGCACTTTGATTTCTTTTCACTTATTCTTTAATCTACGAGTACGTATGTGTTTTAACTATGACCGTCAATCTCTTTAGACTTCACTGCGGGTGCTATCCGTGGTGCTGATTCAACTATCTCAAGAAGACACCGAGACTCTTAGTGGAGAAACCGAGAAACTTATCAAAACATATTCATTTGCTACTATTGAATTGTCTGTTGTTCCTCCTTGCATCCCTCAACCTGCTAGGCTAACTTCTACAAAGGTCTGGAGAGATTACAAACAGAGAGGTGTTTGGGTATATCTGGTCACCAATGAGTATTATATCTGTCCTGGCTCTGGCTGTGGGCGTGATTGGTCCAATTGCTCCACTATCATTATAGAGAAGCCCACAGAAGTTCAGATCATCGATGGTGAATAGTAACCATTGATTGTTAAGTTGCTTATTTCATATTTCTAATATGTTTTTGGATTTAATTTCAGCCATTGATTGTTTAGAGTGTATATGCACTTTCCTCATGTTTTTCAATAGAGATTCCCGGCATAATTGGGAGAGAAAAAGAAAGAAGAGAGAGAGAGAGAGAGAGAGAGAGAGAGAGAGAGAGAGAGAGAGAGAGAGAGAGAGAGAGCGTCCTTTGGGCCTATTCTGCTTCTTGTACCCGATACACTTCTTCTTGCTTCCAAGATCTAGGGCATCAGCTACTCTTTTAAGCTTTTGACAGGTGGTTGCACTTTGCAGCAATCTTGAAAGGGTGCACAGACACATTCTTTTTAGTTGGCCACCTAAAAAGATGTTCTGGAGTTGCTTCTGTCGAAATGTGTTTAGACCCACTATCTCTTCATTGTTCTCTCTGTCTTGCTTCAGTGATTTCAGAGTATCCTGAGCAACTTCCAGATCTTGTTCCTCTGGTAGATCCTTAAACATTGTCTCATACCACTGCTGATGAATTAGTAGCCATAAAATCCAGGTTTGCTTAAGCCTGCCAAATGGAAACAATACACGGTTCTTGCACTCAAGACCTCATCCTTGGCTGCATTTTATTTCATCACATCAATCTCTGCTTCCGTCTTGAACACATTGGTGGATTCCATACTGTTATTTTAGTGCACAACTGCTATACCTAATTCCTATATTTTGGGTTCATTATGGCTCGTTATGTCCTATGTTATGCTATTCTCGCACTACAGTTGCTAAGAGTTGAGCTGTCTTCATTTCCACACCACAATTTTTGCTTGTAGTTGGGAATACACTTTCGTCTTTATGTTTTTTTCCCTCTTCTCGCAGTCTCTCAAACTGGTATCATAATGTTTTTTATACATGAACTTGATATGTAGTTTCATTACTTTATCTGAGCTCTTGCCTTATGTATGAGCACCGTGGCCAAAAACTAGAGTCTAAAACTTGGTTTAGGTGATTTATGATCTTTCTGCTTCTTACTTTTGTTTCTCTTGCCACGTAAGACTTTCGGAGCAGTTTATTCTTACCTCTGGTTATGGCCAGTATGTTTTGGACTTTATCCTTACTATTCTATGATCAATGTCCTCTCCCTGTTATCATGACAGATAGGACTACAAGAAGCTGGATTTCATGCAGTAAAAAGATATCCATATCATGTCAGGCCTCCCTCTATCTGAATTCATACCTTGTTAAATTGTATCTATTCTTGACTGTGGCGAACATATTGTCTCTCCTCGGGTCTTTTCAACTGCATTGATCATTGGAAGAGTCTTCTTGTATCTATATGAGTATGTGATCCGCACTGTCAACAAATAAGATGGCATATAATGATGCTAAGAGATGACTTATGCAGCTTCATGAAAATGTTCCTTATTGATGACAGTTTATCTGAGCGAAAATTCCATGTACAGGTTGAAAATAGGGGAAAAGAAGTTCATTTCTTGTTTCAGAAGAGGACAAGGGATCAGCAGAAGTTAATGGCATAAGTAGGGTTAGTGATTATTTGGTTTTGGTGGGATGGGTTGTTTACCTACAGGTAGTCAGATGGTGAGAAAAGTTGGAATCTTTTGATTGGAAATGTTTCTTTAAGATACTTTGTCACTAAGTTTGTGTTTTGTTGAAGATAAGACCAGCTACGAAAGATGTTGAAATCCTAACAACTGTCCATATTGTATCAGATTTATCTTTCATTAGGAGCATTGCTTAAGTTTATTCTAAGCGTATAAAAACTTCCTTTCAGAATTCATGAACAAACCCATTTGCTTTGTAGAGCTCTCTCAGTCTTGAAGATACATAAGACACGTAATTTGTCTACCTAACAACGGTTCAGAACATAATCTTATTATTAACACTGGGGAATCAACACCTTATTTATTTTCATAGGTGGTGCTTCGAGTTCACAGAGAAAAGTAAGGCATGTTGCTTCTTTTGGTGACAGCTCCGAGGTATTGTATTGTAGTGTCATAATAATCAGATGCCATTTATACATATGAAGGCTTTTTTGTTTCTCACCGGCATTTCCTCTCACAGGATTCTGGAGATGCCCAAGATAACACAGAAAAAATAAAAGAAAGGAAAAAGGGGAAGAAAAAGAAAAAGAAGGGGAAAAAGGAAAAGAAAGAGAAAAAGGTAAATACGTTTTCTTTCTTTTACGTTCGATTTGAACTGTTTTGACCTCCCATCTGTTGCAGAATGCTCAAAGTCCTAAATGCCAGAAGACTGTAAAGATGAAGAGGTCAAAGTCATGAGTAGATGTTAAAAAGTCCAGAGATTTTATTTGACAATTAAAATGAAAAAAAAGACAAAGGATGCAGAGAGCTGTGTAACTGATGTGTTCAAGGGCGTTTAGACTGCAAGCAACCTGCGCGTTCTTTTGATTTTCGTGCGGATGACTAACCGCCTGATTTCAACTCATTTGAAATGCAATCAAGTCTTGATTCCCATCCATTTGGAAAATGCAAGTCACATTTTTTGTTTGCAAGATAAGACCGAGAAAGATGTTTTTTTTTTTGAGCTGAAGAAGCAGGAATAAACTTCCTGCTCATATAACTTTATTTATGTCAAAAGATCTTACATATAAGATACATTACTTAGCACACCCAAACGGAGGCCAATAGACGGTTGAACAAGGACGATAGTAGACCAAAAACAGAAAAACACCAGTATAAGCTAATAACAACGAAGTTTTCACTACACCAGATAGACTAAGGGCCTGTTCGTTTGTCTAAAAAAAGTGGGAAATCAAAGAAATGGAAAACTATTTCTAAGAAGAATTGTTTTGGGAGTGTTTGGTTTGCTAAAAAAAAGAAGGAAATCAAAGAAATAGAGATGAGATGAGATGAGTTGTCACCTTATTATAGGATGATATGAGTGATTTTTTAAGAAAACTTGTTTTGATGTTGTTTGGTTGGCGAAAAAAATAAGGAAATGAATTATAAGAAACATATTTCTTATAATAACTTGTTTTCTTTTGTTTGATTCATTCTTAAAAATAAGAAAATAGATGAGATGAGATGAGTTGTTATTATATTATTGGATGATGTGACCCACACTTAAGGAAATTGTTTTCCTAGCTTTTTGGGAGGAAATGGGTGGAAATGAAATGTTAATGAGAGGAGATGAGTTGTCACCATCTTATTGGATGATATGAGTGATTTGAAATAATGAGATGAGATGAGTTGAGTGATGTTATAGATGAAAATAATATTTTATTAGATGTGATGGATGAGTTGTTGGATGAAAATAATATTTTATTAGATGTGGTGGATGAGTTGTTGGATGGAAATAATATTTTATTAGATGTGGTGGATGAGTTGTTGGATAAAAATAATATTTTATTAGATGTTGTGAGTGAGTTTTATGGATGAAAATGGATGAAATTATACTTTTTGAGTTTTCTTAGTTTTCATTTCTTTTTCTTGGTTTTTTAGAAAATAACCAAACAGGCCCTAAAGACACTTTATATAGTTTAGAACCTTAAGAGATAAGGAAGAGGCTGCTCCTCAAGAAAGAAACTACTCAAAAAGGAAATGACCACTCCTTAATTCTTGCCTGGACTTCTAATCTGCAGAAAAATTATCTCCTACGTCTGCTGCAGCTTTTTTCTTTGCAATTTCATCAAACTGCAGCTTGATTGCTGCCCTTCTGATCCTTTTTGCCAGCTTATCTTCATATGCACCTGTCCGATGAAGGGTATATCTAGCCACGTTAGCAGCTACAAGTTCTGGATTTTGCTGAATATCTTTAAAGATGAGATTATTGCGGCTATTCCAAATCCACCAGCAAAAGCATGGGAGAACCACCTTCCAAATGCAACTAATATGAATGTTATCGGCTGCTGGTGCTTTGAAGAGAATCAAGTCATGCATGGTATGCGGCAAAGAGGCTATACCAGAACTTGGAAAGAGGAGAGAAAGATGTTTTATGGAGCTGTTTTTTGGAAAGGGGAGAGAATTATGATTTTATTGTCGTGTGAGATGCATGGTTTTGGATGCGAAGTTCACTTCCCATTGTATGATAGTGATGTATAATGCTTAGCAAAACATATAAAAATCAGGAGATTATTGCCTCTCCATCAGGAAACATTTCAGGTTTTCTATTTTCTCTGCACGCGCCAATCTTTCAGATTTTCTTCATTGATCGTGAACCTACTAGATCCTGCAAAGTGCAAGATATAACTGCGAGCACCCAGGTTGGGTCATCTGTTCTTTCTCTGAACCTCTTAGTTTCACAAAATATCCATGCGTACAGATTGCAGCTCATATCAGCTGCTCATGCATCCACATATACAAATTTTTAGTTTCATATTGAGGTCTTGAAACTTTTGTGTTTGAATTTGCCAAACCCGTTGTTGGGAAAAACAAGAATAAAAACAGATCCAAAGTAACACAGAACAAACCATATAGGAGTGTGAGTAAAAAGCAGAATGTTAATGGAATCATTTTAAACAAATTTCAAGTACGAGATACTTTACAGAAGTGTGAAATCGCCCTCTAAACAAAGACTGGCCTTTAAGAGATTATGTCCCACCTATGGTCGTGTTGGGTCTGCACAATACTTCTAAGGATGGGACGGCTGCAGTTCAAAGAAGTGCTCTCTTTTTTTGAACACCTCGACTACTACTTCGGTTCACCAGAAACTTCAACACATAACATAGAAAAGAAGAAGACGAGAGAACAATTGTTTTTTCTGTCTATATTTTCCAAATGAACAGAGGATGCACTTTTATAAGGTTCATGAGAGACAAATCTTTGAATTCTAGTTATTGCAATGTTTTAACATCTGCAATAAATATTATTCAATCATTGAAACGTTGTAATGTACGAAACGTTCAGCTGGTTTAAAAAGAGCACATACAAAACGTTTAAGCAGCTTTAAAGGACCACAAGCAAAAAGAGCACGCACCAGTGCACGCGTCGGACCACGCACCCGAACCCCGCACCCAGACCATGCACCCGTACCGCACACCCGGCTCGCGCGCTCGTGCCCGCTCGTACGTGCCCGCACGCTCGTGCCCGCTCGCTCATGCCCACTCGTACGTGCTCGCACGCTCATGCCCGCTCACTTATAAACCAACACAAGTGTACAATACTAACATCTTTGTTATACCATATATAACACATATGTTAATTTGAACCAACTAAAACGCATTCAATTAGCCAATGTGAGACTAAAATTCACATACTACTTATTAAACACATTTTAATTTTCATTTATGAAATCCAACCATATAAATAGTATATTTCCATAAAACCCTCTAATATTCATTTATGTCAAACAATCCCCCACAATTCCTATAGCTAAAAGTGAGGAAGAGTGTACATATCATGCTTTTGGAGAAGATATCTTCCGTTTTGAACCTTCCTTATAGTTATCCAATTTTATCACCACATGCACGAAGTGAATCTAAGTCTTGAACTTGAACCTTTGATGTGGTGATATTCATTAGTAACAACACGATATAGGCTATAGTAGAAATCTTTAGGTTTGACACAATATGGCCATGCGTCATTATCCTTTTCATGAACAATTTCAAGGAATAACCTACTTCCTCTAATCGCAGCCACACAATTATGTTCACATAGTTGGGCATCTCCAAAGATGCACTGCTTGCATCTCGTCTTAAAGACTTGATCCCATTCAGAGTCAAGGCACTCTTACTGTACTAGCAGTTAACAACACCTTCTAGGTATACATGATGATAGACTCCGATACAAAGTATCAATCTATGATCATGTGTTCAACTCACACAACAGCTTGTTGTTACCACATTGAACCTACTTTGTGGGATCTCCACTCAGATAGGTTGGGTTGCTATCATCCATGAGTTAGGTAATGGTTTCAGTCCCATCATCAACCTGGATTTAAGAGCTAATGACAACCCAAGTCCTTTAGTAAAGGGATTTGTTGTGTTGTCCTTGGACTTGAAAAAGTCCACACTAACTACCCCTTCATCAACAAACTTTTTCATGGTCTTTATCCGTACTTGGATATGGCCTTGAGTTTTGCGGTTATACTTTAAACTTTTTATCCTTGCAATTGTGGTCATATTGTCACAATGCATACAGATAGTAGGAAGAGGCTTGCTGAACATGGGTAGCTCGGACATAAGTCATTTAAGCCATTTGACTTCTAAACCAGTAGTGTCCAAAGCGCATAGCTCTGCCTCAAAAGTAGACAGAAACAAAATGGTCTGTTTGAAAGATCTTCAGGCGACTGCGCCGTCACCCAAAGTAAATACATACCATGTACAACCATTGCTACCTACATAGCAGTCCAGCTAGCATCACTGTACCCTTCTAGAACGGGAGGGAATCAAATAAAATGCAGCTCAAGGGAAATAGTCCCTTTAGATACCGAAATATTCTATCCAAGGCCTCGGTCCTATTGGAAAACTAGTGTATCTACTTAATTTAGAAACCGAGTAAAATATATCCGGTTTCATACAATTAGCAAGATAAATCAAGCTTTCAATGATCTGAGAATATCTCAACTGAGATACATAGACTCCACTTACATTCTTATAGAGAGTTATTGAAGGACTATATGAAGTTTTGACGGATTTACAATTCTTATAGCCAAATTTCTCAATAATCTTCTCAACATAGTGAGATTGAGAAATAGCTATGTCCTCAGCTGATCTAATTAGTTTTAGGCCAAGAATCACGTCAATTACTCCCATGTCCTTCATATCAAACTTACTATTCAATGATGACTTAGTCTCATTGATTATCCCAATGTTAGATCCAAACAATAGAATATCATCAACATAAATGCACAGAAGAATACATGAATTATATTACTTTGCTATAAACACACTTATCAGATTCAATCATTTGAAACCAAAATCAATGATAATTGTATCAAACATTTTATGTTATTGTTTAGGAGCTTGTTTAAGTCCGTACAGAGACTTCACAAGTTTACATACTTTTTTTTATTGCCTGGTGCTACAAATCCCTCAGCCTGATCCATATATATTTCTTTTTCAAGGAAACCATGAAGAAAAGCAGTTTTCGCATCCATATGGTGGATTATGAAATCATATATAGAAGCCAATGCAATAAGCATTCTGATCGTAGTCATTTGGACAACTGGAGAGTATGTATTGAAGAAATCTATTCCTTCAAATTGTTTAAACCCTTTAGCAACAAGTCTGTTCTTAAACTTTTCTACTTCCATTTGGTTTCTTTATTGATAAACACGTAAAATATGCATTATCTTAGTGTGTTTCAAGCATGATTTACGAGTGTTTAATGCATATTTCGTGTTTAGATCGAGGATACTACTGTGGTTTGTGTTCTTATATGTAGGTATTGTCTCAAGATTGAAAGATTTGATGATCGTTGGAAGTTGAACAAGAGTTTGAAGCAACAACAAGATTTCGAATGCATGGTTCGTGAAGAAAATGGATGCACGAGTATGAAGAGATGGAATTTCGACCATGATGCAATTTGAATTTAGAAAAACTCAAAAGATAAAAGTTGTATATCTCTTCAATAGGTTTCCAATGCAACTTGAATCACCTCATTCCGAGGTCGGACGCAAAAGTTATAGCCAAAATACCAAAAACTGAACAAACAAGCACAAAATTAGCAAAAACAGATTCCACCACACCCTGGTTTGGTGCGCGCCACACCCATGACGCGGACCTTATCTTTTTCCAGATTTTTAGGGACATATAAATAGATATTTTGGCTTAGGGTTTGGATATCTTTTGTTATGTTCTCTTAGCCGTCAATTAGCAATTATTTTGGAGTTCAAGTATTGAAGAAAGACATTAATCTCTTGTACAAGATTGGATTGTAAGTTTTGATTTTGGAGATTTCAATTGAAAGACGAGTTAATTCTTTCCTCTCTTTGATTTATTTCTTCTTATGATTGATTTGCATAATTATTTGATGTATTCTCTTATCCCAATCATGTGTGAGTAGATTTTTTGTCTAGGATTGGGAAAGAACCCAACTTTTTGGTGATTGATGATGAATTGATATAGGTTCTTGGTGAAAGTTTAAATCTTTAAACTTGATTTTTAGTGTTTTAATTTTGTTGATTCGCTTGATCACCGTATTAGCAATCATAGGTAATTAATTAAAGGACTGAAAGGTGAAGATTAATACCGGATCTCTAGAAATTAAGCAGGGAGCTCAAACCACGAAAGTAGGTTAGATTCCTTGGGGATTTGAATTGGATTAGCATGAAGCTTAATGAGTTTAATTTAATCTTGATTCCACGAAAGTAGGTTAATTGAGATTAATTAGGCATGATTTTTAGACCTTGAAAGAGATTTTAGATTAATTTAGGCTAATTCACCCTTTTTAGTTTAAACCAACACCAAGAACTGAAATAATTCATCATTGAGCATAGAAGTTGTGGTGATAACTCAATCCTGGCTCTTCATTATATTGAATTCCACCTGATTAGTTATTATTTTATTTCTTTTAATTTTCATCTCTTCTAATTTACTCATTAGTTTAGCTAGTCGAATAAGGTAAAATTTGGTAATTAACCCTAGTCCCTGTGGGATCGACCTTGATAGCTACAACGAGTCTGTGCGCTTACAGATTTTGCCTACCATTTTTCTTTTTAAAAATCCATTTAGACATAATTGCCTTACACCCAGGAGGAAGATCAACTAATTTCCATGTCTTATTAGAGACAATAGAATCCATTTCACTTTTGACAGCATCCTTCCATGACTTAGCCTCTTTCGAGGTCATAGCAGATCTGTAGGAAATATGATCCTCCTCGATATTGTACGTGACAAAGTCACTTCCAAAATCCTTGACAATCCTTGCTCTCTTTCTCCTTCGAGGTTCATCTAAACATCTGATTTCTCATATTCAAATTTAGAATTATTTGCCCCCACATTTGTCATCCTTTCCACATGATCAGGAATAAAAGTAGAGACAGATACAAGATTTTTATTAGAATTATTTTGAGGCATTCCAGATTTCATAGGGAAACATCTTCAAAAAATATCGCATCACGAAATTCAACAATTGCATTAACATTTATGATTAGGATTTCTGATTTGATCACTAAGAATCTCAAGGCATAGGTGTTTTCTATATAACCTAAAAAGATAGAGTCTATTGTCTTAGGATCTAGCTTCTTCCTCTTGTGTTCTAGGATTATCACTTTTGCAAGGTACGCCCCCCCCCACACACACACACTTTAAAGTATTTTAAGCTTGTCTTTCGACCTCTCCAAAGTTCAAATGAACTACTTTCTTTATGTTTCTGAGGGAATCTATTCAGAATATGGCAAGCCATATTCAAAGCCTCTCCTCACATATATTTAGAAAGGTTCAGAACTTTTAAGTAGACTATTAATCATATCCTTTAGGGTTCTATTTTTCGTTCTACTACAACATTATATTGAGAATAATAAGGAGCAGTTTCCTCGTACACTATGGCAAAATATTGACATAGAAGAATAAACCGATTTGAAGTATATTCTCCACCTCTATTAGATCTTAATATTTTAAGTTCCTTGCCAGTTTAAGTTTCAGTTTCATTCTTAAAAATGATAAATTTTTCTTGAGCCTTATCTTTAGTTTTAAGAAAGTAAACATAACAATATTTGTTATAGTTATTTATAAAGGTGATAAAATATTTCTTCATGTCTTTGGTCAAAACACCATTAAACTCACAAATTTTGAACTAAATTAAGCAACTCATAATTTCTATCAACAGAATGAAAGAGTTTCCTTGTTTGTTTAGTTGTTACACATACTTGACATTTTTTACTATGATCTAAAGAGTGTTTTGGAATCATATTAAGATTCATCATTCTTTTTATAGAATTAAAATTAACATGACCAAGACGTTTGTGCCAAATATCAGATGATTCAATATTGTTACTAACAAAATAATCAAGAACATAAATTTTATTTAATTTGGAACTAAAAACATGTTCTGCTCGAACCTTATATATTCTATCAGAGTCATAGCCCTTAAAAATAAAAGATTCAGCATACAACATAACTATTTTATTACATTTAAAAGAAAACTCAAAACCCTCCCTAACTAGACATGAACTACTAATAATATTGCGTCGAACAGTAGGAACATGATGTACCCTGTGTAATGATAGAACTCGCCCTGAAGTGAACTTCAGGTCCACTCGTCCATATCCCAACATTTTAGATGTAGTTTGGTTCCCCATCTTCACTGTATTTTCATGTGCAAGTTGGTAATACACAAACAACAATTTATCAACACAAATATGTACATTTACACCAGTGTCTACCAACCATTCATTTGGTTCATTAATAGATAGTAACTCAGGGTTTATAGAAACATACCCATTGGTGAATCCAGCAGACTCAGTCATAACCATGTTAACCTGAGGCGCGCTAGTAGACCCTAGATTGGCTTTAGCTTTCTTTGTAGGACAAGCTTTAGCCCAATGTCCAATTTGTCCACTATTTCAACATGATTTGTTTGCTTTTGGATCTTAGATTTGGCTTTGATTTTGTCTTCAGGTTTTCCATTGGGTTTGTTTTCAAACTTTTTCTCGGAAGTTATAACATTTACTTTAGGTAGATGCTCAATAGGCATAACATGTTTCTGATTCTTATGCTCTTCCTCAATGGTTATGGCAATTATCAAGCCATCGAGGTTAATTTTTTTCCTTTTGATGCTTAAGAGACATACCAAATGTCTCCCAAGAAAGAGGAAGTTTCTCAGTGATTTCCATAATTTAAAAATTTTCAAGAAGCTTCATTTCAGCTTCTTGAAGAGCATGAAGAATGAACAAAAGTTCATGTGCTTGTTCTGTTACAGATTTACCATCGACCATTTGAAACTTTAGGAACTTGGACACATAATACTTTTTAAGACCGATGTCCTTAGTATTATTTTTTCAATCTAATTCATCCTATAGTGCATTTGCAATGGCGAAGAAGAACAACAGACATCGAAGAGCACGTTGGACATTGCCAACAAAATGCATCCTCTGGCTATGTAATCCTTCTACGTTCGCTATGCAATTTTCTGCACTATTAGGATCCTTTTCATCGAGTTTTGGGCAATCTGTTAGTATCATTGCCAACAGCCCCTTAGTCGTCAGCCAAATCTTCATATGTTGTTGCCAATGTTTGAAGAACTAACCCGCAAACTTTTCTAGCATTCCAGACATATCCATTTTAGGAGCAAAGACACCAAAACCAACTCCTAAAACAGAAGACATAACTCCAAACGATGATAATCTCTTCAAGATTGTTGGGAAAAACAAGAATAAAAACAAATCCAAAGTAACATAGAACAAACCACACATGAATACAAGTAAAAAAGCAGAATGTTAATGAAATCATTTTAAACAAATTTTAAGTATGAGATACTTTACAGAAGTGCCGAATCGCCCTCTAAACAGAGGGCTGGCCTTGAAAAAATTATGCCCCACCTACTTCAGTTCGCCAGAAACTTCAACACTTAACAGTCAATAGAAAAGAAGAAGACGAGAAGACAATTGTTTTTTTTTTTTGTCTGTATTTTTCAAATGAACAGAGGAGGCTCTTTTTTTAAGGTTTATGAGATACAAATCTTTGAATTCTAGTTATTATAATGTTTGTAACGTCTGCAATAAATATAGTTAATCCTTGTAACGTACGAAATGTTCAGCTGGTTTAAAAAGAACACATGCAAAACGTTTAAGCAGCTTTAAAGGCACCACAAGCAAAAAGAATACGTACCAGTGCACGCGCCGGACCACGCACTTGCTCGCACGCTCGCTTATAAACCAACATAAATGTACAATACTAACAATTTTGTTATACTATATACTAGTGTGAATACCGTGTAAAGCACGACATATTTTTTTTCCCCGCTACTATAATCCCAGTTTAAACTGCTACCATAATTTTTTGAATTTTTAAAATTGCTACAGTATCCCGACTCTGCTACAGTGTTCCCGTGTGCTAAAGTATTTAAAAAAACCACAGCGTCCGGTTTCATGTTTATTACAGTAATAATGCTACTGTAGCATGAATAGTGAACATTGAGTTCTCACATTTGTATAGAAGAGTAGATAGCACGTATATTAATTTAAACCAACTAAAACATATTCAATTACTCAATGTGAGACTAAAACTCACATACTACTTATTAAACACATTTTAATTTTCATCTATGGAATCCAACCATATAAATGATATCTTTCCATAAAACCCTTTAATATTCATTTATATCAACACCCATATCTTCTGCAATCTCAACTATATGCAACTTATGGGAATCCAACCGCCGTCGCCAGATTATCTCGGGAACAATGTTCCACTGTCATACAACAACGAAGCACGCATTCACACTTTTTTTTACAAGGCATTGCTAAGAGAGAAAATATATTAGGGATCCGATTCACTCTACACCTCTTATGTACCATTACATTGTCAGCTCCTTATTATTACACTATAACACATAAATCTCAGATAAAAAGTCACAAGTGTACAATATGGATGCATCTGACATTACCTGAGAGAAAAACACCGAAAATGCATGCATTTATGAGGAGACATCAGCGAGACGAAGCAGAAACAGTCCCTTTCTTGAGCAAGTCCTGGAGCGCAACTGGATCAGCCACTGGTGCACTGCAAACAAAATTTTGGCATACATGAGCTACTGTCTTGTCTGCTGGGCTTCCCTCAGCCATCTGAGCAATATTCTGATTATAGGTTTCCCAGAACCCCATGTCTTCTTTGTTACTCGGATCTATTTGTATCACCTACATATGTATCAAATAATTATGAATCAGGTTTAGAAATGGGAAACTTTCGTTTGCATAATTGAAGAATATATGACAAATCAAACCACCAAATACTTACAGTCCGGTTTAGATCGTAAGAGGCATAAACAGCTGCGACCATATTGTGAAACTCGGTAGAATTTTTATCTCCAACTAATACTACCTGTTTCCTGGAAGGAACAGAGAGCATATCTGTTGCACAGCACATTAGAGGAACCGCAATACTTTGATCTTTCAACCTTTTCTCAAATACTGCCTGCAATATTATATTCCAGATATATAAATAAACACAATATTTCAAAACTTGTTGTCAAACTTGATTTGACATTCCCAAAACAACACCAAATTTGAATCTAGATGACCACTGTTTAGTGAGAGAAGGAAAATCCAGCAATTTATCAAGCATCTTATTTTATTTTTCAATTTTGCAACACAATGACAATGATACTTAATAATTGTCATCCCTTCTAATCTGCACATCAATCAACAACTGACCAAACAGTGGTAGTCCAATATGTGATCAATAAATAATTAAATCATGCGTTAGCAGAAATAAGAAGGCAGAGTAAAGAACATGTGTACAAGAAAATAAAAGAAGAAAGAAAATGAGGAAGAACAAAACAAGAAAAAGCAAAAGAATTTTTTTTTGTTGTTACAGAGAAGACTGACACATCTGCAGAAAGAGATTGATGACAAGATCAGCGTTGAAGGTTGTCAGTAGGAAGAGGAGAAAAGACCAAACTGGACTTGGTTGAAGCAATAAAGTTTATATCAAGTGACTATTTACCGAGGAAAAAACTTACGTGCAGTCCAAACCACAATTGATCTAATAATTGCTTATTCCACTCGGAGCTCAATCCTAATCATGTAGAAAAGTTTCAAAAGAACATACCAAAAGATGTGCAGCAGTTTGCCTAAAATATTCAGACCTTCCACCTGCAACCATAGATGACAATCTTATCAGATTAACTGCAGAAACTGAGTTCCCCGATGGCTCTGCTCCATCATAATCTTCTTTCACTCGGAGCAGGACAGAAGGGTCTTCTCCAGGAGTATTAAAGTAGCCTCCCCCATCTCTATCCAGAAACAGCTCATCCTGTACAGTGATCATATATATCACACACTCCTTCAAAAAGGTCAGCTTCACTAATACTAATGCAAGGTAACATATATATCACTTGCCTGAGTAGCTTGTAGTTCAATCGCCCAAATCAGCCAGTCCATCCTACCACCATACTCATAAAGATCCAGCAATCCTGAGATGAGAAATGCGTAATCATCTAAAAAGCCAGTCGCTTTTGACGGCCCATTCCGAAAGCTATGACGAAGCCGTTTTGTTTGCACATCATATAATTTATTCTTGATGAACTTTGCTGCCGTTTCTGCAACCTCCAGATATTCACATGACTGCAGGGGGTGGAAACATGAGATAAAACTTAAATTCAGACTTCAGAGTACCTGTTTTACAAGAAATACTAAAACATGTCATATGCAATCGAATGATCCAAATACGATAACTATAGAGGGGCATAAATTATTTGCAAGCAAATCCTCGGTACATTATAGAATAGATGGTTCAGGCTCTGCTGAGAAAAATCCCAAACAGAGGCAAGGACACAATAAATGGCTCAAGGTAACAAGAACAAACTTCAAGGCACCTCATAGCTAGCAGGAAATATCTTAAATCTAATCTATAAGCAAATCAGATAATAATGACAATCAAGTTCTCGTAATCAAGGATAGAGCACTTCCAACTTGGGAATAGTTAAACAATATGCACTATGATAACTAGGTTATCATGCATAAAGAGCATTCTATACAGGGGTTCCAGCATGATGAAATTTTCTTACAAACAAACATGTGCTTGCGAGTGAGTTTACCTTGCTTTATTAAATCCTTCACATCAAATTGAGTTTTGCCATTATTTTAATGGTTGTTTCAGTAGCTACTTTGGGAAAGCCCGACTCTTAATTAGTGTCAAAACACCATTACGAAATGACCAAACATTCCAGCATGATCAATGGTTGCCTACACCATAGTAAAATCCATCTTAATTCAAATTGAAGCAACTTCATATTCCTTCCATAGAGTTCGAATAAGAAAATTTACAGAAAGCAGGGGAACAACAAATTTCAAAATAACAAACTATGTTTCAACAACTTGTTTGTTTCAACAACTTCGAGCTCAAAGCAAAACATTAGTTTGTTATCCCTCCCTCCCCATAATAACTTTGAAAGAGCTTGTACCAAAAGAGCTCTTCCTCTTTCAAAGTAACTTGAGGTGGGGGCGTCCATGGCATCTATTCACCATAACTCCTTGACAAATTGAACACCAGCTAATATGAATGGTTATAAGGAAGTTCTTATAAATGTTACAAGATTCTGTTTTGATTTTATGTGTTTTGAAACAAAAAGCCATGATGAAAGGATGATATAACATCCTTAAGGAGATCAAGTTACAATAGAACTGAAATAACATTCATGCTCCTAACTTCTGTGTCAACCGTTAAGGATTCCTTGTGTCAACAAGTGAAAGCCTCAATATAAATTCTAATCGGCCGTATAAATATAGCCATATCCATTGTTCATAGTTCACAAACTAGGTGACGCTCCAAAAGCAGTTTTTTTTCTTATGACCAGTCAAGTCCCTCACAATATAAGTAATTAGAAGTAGATCAATCAGTGGAATGCTATATAAATGTTAACAGAGACAATAGAAACTGGATGTTGAGAATCTTACATCGCACCCAACCACAGGAAAGTAGAATTTGGTTTCATTTGCTTCGGCCTTGAGGATTCGGGAAGCTCTTGCGAAAGAAGATATTGCAAGCCCATTCCATGAGACGATAACCTAGACAAACAATCACTTCCATGTGAACATGTGATGAAAATCATATGGTAAACCTGTGCCCAGCTTGCACCACTAAAAGAAAAAAATGTTAATTTCTTTAATCATAATAGGAATATAAAACTGATACCTTATCATCCAAGTGTGGCCTTGGTCGACTAGATCGAACATTGAAAAGCTTTTCTCGACATTCACCAAGGATACGAGAGTACTCATCCAGAGGCATGCCAACTTTTGATGCCATTGTTGGTACATCTTTCCTTTCAATAAGCACATTTCCCCCCTTAAATTCATTGTGAGGATCACTCATTCTAGAAAGGTCACAATTTCCGGATGCTTTAACATAATAGTGATCCTTAAACAGGTTAGCATACTCTCCAGCAACCTCGTCAATCTTCAAGGGAAAAATTCACGAAAGAGGATTAGAGAATTGACGAATTATATTCAGTCAATTTGATTGCAAATATCAAGACAAGTAATAACTAAACAAGACCTGTATAAAACAGCTGAAAGAAATTCAAATTACATGGTGAAAAGTTTTAAATATTTTTTAGAAAGTGATGCAGAAAATACTAAGAAAAACATTTATATAAGGAAATGAGTCCCTTTGATGAAAGGAATGAAGATCTAAATGAACAAAAGCGAAAATGTACTTAAGGTTACGACATCAAGGTAAAAAGCACCGTATACAAGTTCAACAAAATAACATATCATATGATACCTGGGTTGTTATGGTGTTCCTATTTCGCCAAATTGCTAAGTAACGGGCATGTGTACTTCTACATACAATGCCCCAAACAACTTGGCGGCCCGGCCCAGTGAGGATTCTGACTTAGCCGACTCGTCGAGTCGATATTCCTTTATGTCGACTCGAAAGGCGGTACCAGTCGATCCTCTTGTCGAAGATAACTCGCTAGGAGTCCACTGGACCATTTGTTCAACGCCTCACGAGGACGACTCGATAGGCGTTGCTTCTCGACGAAGTTAAAGGACAACTTCTGCCTCGAGCCTCTCTCACTGGCAACGTGTCAGCATCCTATTTAATACATGATAGGCGCATCATGCCTCTAGCCCCGATAGTCTTCATGCCTCATCGGACCACGTGGGGCATCGCCATGCTACCACTCACTTCTCGTTTCTTGTTTAATGTTGAAGTGATCATTCCCCCAGTCACCAGTCGACACCTGTAAAGCGGGTGCTGACGCAGCCGCCAGCCCACACTTCGCCACCGTCTCTCAATGCTCAGCCGAAGTGACCAATCTACCCTTACATCTTTTGGTATAAATAAAGGTACTATTTTAACATGGGCTGGATCTTTTTGGATCTAATCTGATATTCAGTTTTTTCTGCAAATCATACTGCACACACACAAGAACTCTTACAATTCTCATTTACTCCACTTAAGTTCACCAGCTAATTTGATCGTTGGAGATACAACAGAAGAACCATCATTTCACAAATTGCTACACGTGCAGATTTTTCAGACACCCAACTCAATAACCGGATATAAAGTCGGGGAAGAAAGCGATCCCTCATCAATCCTCAACAAACTCATCCAAACACGGCTACATTACTGACTGTGTGATCACTTAACATCAACATGGGTACTTCTGCAAGAGCTATGAAATAACTATCACTTCTCAAAATGATTTTTCCCATATAGAGTACTTTCTCCGAACCTCCTTGCATATTTTTTTCTCAGTAGCAAAATAATGTTAATGTGAGTTCTATGTCTGTTATCACGTGCTGGCTGTATGAGCAAAAACGCATGGTGTATGTATACATAAAACCTGTCACATTATAGCACCTCTGTACCAGAAAATTGGAGGGATTATCCATGTCGAGGAAGATACTTATGTGTACAGTCCCTGGAAGTACAAATAAATAAACCTTTGTGCAACTAAAGAATAGTATATTGACTACATTTTCCTTGCAACGAAAGGATAACTGTTTTAGAAACTATTTCCACTTAATTGTCTTTGATTAGCAACTGGACATACGGAGTGACAAGGTACTAGAGGTATGGAACAGCAAGTAAATAATAGAGACAAGGAGAAGCACGGTACAGGGATTTATTTGGTAATCACACATCACAGCTGGCCTCACACTGAATATAAGTCACATTGCTGAGACGAAAACACCTCAGCAAGGAGTGTTCTAAATGTTAGACATCAGGCCCATGGTAGATTAGAAAACTCCATACTATATACATACACTATGGCCTATATTCATATAGAACAAGACAGACATATTCATAATGTATCATTCAACTATAAGTTAGATATGAAAAAAAGGAGGATGCTGCAGCTTGCCGAGTCGATCTTTAATAGCAACATATCTAATTCAGAATGAATCAAATTTCATCTTAAGCACTGTACCATGATACAAGGATTATGTATATAGATAACCTACAAATTGTTAGGCTGACCTCTTTGCTCGTCCAAACGTAAAATGCACCTTCTTTCTTTCTTGAAGCACCTTCGTGTTCAGCACTATCAGCATCTTCCGCAGAATATATTTCACCCTCTGCTCCAATCATCTCTCTCCTTAAATAATCAAGAATATCACGTGCCACTGATGAATAAAAGATGTCTTTGGTGATTGAAAATGTATCCAAATAAGCATTAACAAGCTGCCCTTGGTCATACAACATCTTTTCAAAATGCGGGACTGCAAGGAGGGAGCAGTCATCAGCAACAAATGGAATTTATTACAACAAAAAATGTGTGCAATGCACAAAACACAAACAAAGCTAAAGAAATAGCAGGAAGGGCCGATTCAACATATGCTGCTATTACAGGATAATCACATATCATCAATCAGATATTAACAACTGTTAACCACCTATGTCCTCAAACCTTGTGCACACTCACATTGAAGCAAATAGGAGGACTAAATTCTTAAAACCATGTACTGCGATATGCTGGTTTTTCTGAAAGCAATCACCAGATTAGAAAATTTATGAGTTGCTCATTGAAGAGACTGAAAAGTAGATGTACAAGGAGATATCACTATTTAGTGTTCATGGTCACATGAAAACTACAACCATCTCAACTTGATTCCATTACACTCTGCTTAGTTCCACACTACTCGAAGGACTTTTTTCCTTACTTTTTTTATTAACAGAGATTGGAGGGATTTGAAGCCTAGCGATTACAGTGTTTCTACCTTAAATTTTAGATGCACTTTGATTATGATTGCAAACTCCTTTCAAAAGATTGCCACTTGACTTATAGAGCTGCAGATACATGAACCATGCACACGCATCCCCATACAAAAATGCACACAATGCAACTTTTACCCAATAAGGAAATTACCTGGTCTGGCAAAATTGTGTCCTTACATTGCGTTCTTGTGTTTGCATTCACACGTGTATGCATGTGCATGGGTGTGGGTTGGGAGGGGCATACAAATATGCAAAAGTCATGCATGGGCTGCCACTACTACATATTGTGAAAAATTCCGAAAGGTGAAGCATAAATATCTACAAAGGAAGTTCTCGTCAAACTAACCAGCGAAATTAATACTAATAAAAAGACAGTTAATATATTTCAATAGGGCTAAACCTCTGATCATGAATGGAACCTACATTGGACCAACGGCGTTAATTGTTGATATGAACTTGGCTGTTTTATGAGTCCACTGCCCTTCAGTATTGATTAGTCTCTTGTGAACTTTAAGCAACTTGGAAAGGCCTTGTCGATATTTAATTATAACACTTTCTAGTGAACAGAAATGACAAATTTCATGAGAAAACATAGCCAGTAAGCTTCAAAGAAAAAGCTATTGTGGTATCATGAATAGTATGAGCATTCTAATGCCAACAATAAATAGGAATACTTTAAGTATCTTTTATTTTAAATTCTAGAGACGATTTTGGTTCCGGAGTCTTGTGTGATCTTAGAATAACAATGAAACTCAAGAGAAAATTCTATAGGACGGTTATAAGACCAACTATGTTTTATGGGTCAACGTGTTGGGCTATTAAAAAATAACATGTTCAAAAATATGAGTGTAGCAGAAATGAGAATGTTATGATGTTCTTGTGGGTTTACACTAAAAGATAGGATAAGAAATGAGTGCATTCGTAGTAAATTAGAGGTTACTCCTATTGAGGATAAAACGAGAGAGAATAGATTAAGATGGTTTGGTCGTGAACAACAGAGATCACTTAGTGCACCGGTTAGGAAAAGTGATAATATTGTAGTTAATGGGGCTAGGAGATCTAGAGGCAGACCTAAAACGACTTGGTTAGAAGCAATTAAGAAGAATATAATTATGACTAACTTAACGGAAGAGATGACCCATAACAGAATGGAATGAAAGAATAAGATTCATATAGCCGACACCAAACATTTGGGATAAAGGCTTGGTTGTTGTTGTTGTTGTAGAGACTATTTTGGTATGAGTAAATGTAGAATAGTGGTTCATAATATGAATGAACTTTCAGGTAGCATACTCTCGGGTTTCTGGAGGATATACATTGTTTTCTACCATTCTAGAAGCTACCTTTCTAATGTGTCTTGCTTACTATCAACTTTAAACTGTAAAGCAACAGATGAAAACTAGTTTTTATTTTCTTTTTCAATTTTACTTCCACTGATCTCCGTTTGGAGGTCTCATACACGTTGATATTAAAAAAACTCATCTCAGTCCTATATTAGATGAAAGCAGAGCTAACGCTGGTTAGACTTATGATTGGAAAGTTTTCTCAAGATATAATTCACCTCTAACATATTGTCTCATACATAATGTTGTGGATGAGAAAACTGAACAGGAAAGCGTTCTCTGTTACTCACTTAAAATAAAACAATAATGTGTTACTCGCTACAAGTAAACCAGGCAAACTCTAATTAGTTTGCAGGATCATGATTGGAGGGCTTTCCTCGAGATCGAATTAACCTTTTAACACTTTACTAGTTATAGATAATGTTATGAAAGAGAAAAAGAGAAAGACCATGAATAGCATAACCATCAACAACTGCAGTCTGCAGGTAAAAAGCGAACACGTCACTTTAATTTCATAGGAAAAAAAAGTTCATACAGGTAAATGTTATGTTCATGTGCAGTAAGTTTTCGACTTAAGCTGAAATAAGACAGAAGGGAATGCTAATACTCACCATGCCAGCACTCATCAACGCTGTATCTATGAAAGCCACCACCAATGTGGTCATGAACTCCACCTCTCGCCATGCATTGCAAACTATGACAAACCATCTTCAAATGTCTATTAGCTTCGGTCTCCTTATCATCTTCAGTCAGCCTCTTCGACTGATAAAGCATAAGGTAGATTTCAACAGGTCTGGGAAATTTTGGAGCAGAGGAGAATCCACCAAACTTTGGATCATAACTATTTGACAGCTGAAAACATATGACACAGGCTTATTTAGAATAAAGAAAGTGCCGAAAGGAGGTTGAATCTACGAAGATAGACTAGAAATAAAATTAATAAGAAAACAAAGCAGAAAATAAAAATAATTCTAAGCTATATTTTATAAGCAAGCACAATGATAAATTAGAATAAGACCCATAGCATACTGAGGCTCAACTTCATATGAAATGGGATGCCAAGAAAACAGGGTAGGACCAACAGCTTGCCTAAGCCAAGGAATAATCAGAAGAGAAGTAAAATACATCCTATTCTTCATGCTGTGGAGCCTGGGGTTCTAGACAACTCATATCTACTACCACCATACATAAATAAACATACACATTGGTTCAGGACTAGTTTCTTTTCTTGTCTCCTTGGACCATCAATTACTCAAACATGCATTTATTATTATCGTATAGTAATAGCACTTTGTAGCAGCAGTATCGTTATTTGACCAGACTGAATACTGAAGTTTTTTTTAACAGCAATTTACTAAAAGAATTCACATTTCACTATAATTGTACAGGAAAGTAAGAGTACATAGTTGAGATGCTACAGCTACTAATAAAAGACAATTGTCTTTCCAACATCTAAAACCAGATATGGAAGATAGTTCTATAACAAAGTTTCTCTATCAACAAGCATCAGTTCCTGATGTAAGAAAATAATAGACAAGTCAATAGATTGATATAAAACTTTCATTATGCCTACTTTGGACACTTTCAAGTAATACATATTAAAAAATCATTATCAATATTAGAACGAATATCCTCATCCATGGCGGGTGTCTAGATACATGATTTCTCATTTGGATATTTTTCAACGTATGAAAGGCCAGATGGTGATGAAGCTCCAAACAGAGAGATTGAGATGGAACAGCACCTGAAATCCAATGAGCGGCGACTAAACAAAATGCTACAGCAAACAGTTTCAACAGCAGACCATTTATTCAAATAATTCAACTGTTCGGCTGATTCAGTAATGCACAAAAATTTCCTGTGGGGACTAATCCCATTTACGCTCCTATGTATAATTGTACGTGCATTATAGATGCAAGGGCAAGGATAGAGAAGGCCACTATGGCAACCTTCCCTAGACAACCCTGGCATGTGAAAAGTTCCTTTCATGTGTGCCTCTCTGTCTTTGAATCAAAAGCCGTCATAGCGATGGCAACAGATAATGCAAGGGCGGGTCAAGGGCCATAACCTTATATTTACCCAGACTACTAATTTATTACACCTTCACGAATAGTAGTTTAAAGAACTTCAGACTACTCTGTTAAGGTAAGCAAGTGAAAAAACTCAATTTTCCCCTATAATAAATTTATTATAAATTATAATGGAAAAAGTAATCCTTGTGGCTAACTAAAGTTAGTATTGAACAAAGAAAATGATGTAAATTCAATGTAAAACATAAACAGTTGAACTAATCCGCACTTATCATACATGTAGATGAGTAGCCATAGATAACTAGAAGTAGCCACAATAATGTGTACAGAGCTATATTTGCTAGCAGTAATATATATATATATATATATATATATATAACTAGAAGAAGTAGACGCAATGCTTTTTTAGCTTAAACAGTTAAAGTGTTAAACATATGGTGGAATTATGAATATCGTAAAGAGCTAGTACAGTTCTTTCTGGATTTTGGCAAAAGAGATTATCATCTGTGACACCATGCCTTCAAATTTTCTCCAGGGAAGTTATAACTTAAAAAAAAAGCATTGAAGCAACAGATATATTATTCAAGAGATTGTGCTTATTCAAGAGGTGCTGTTTATTTGGCTCTCACCTGTTCAGCACATAGCCTCAGTGAAATTTGTGACATCTGGTCTGATAACCCACGAGCTTCAACTTTCGACGAAAGTGCTTCGGATAGTTGTTCAATTGCGAGGGTACCACTCTTCTCAAGCATCTCTCGATTAGTTTCCCAAGCTTCTTTGACCCTCCTGAAACAAACACATGAAAGGAAATATTCAGTGGTCTATTCTCCAGGTGAGACATATTTACAGAATGAAGAGAAATTATTTTTGCACCTGAGAACTGTTTTAAATCCAGGACGTCCATATTTGTCATCAGGGGGGAAGTATGTGCCACCCATCAAGGGCTTAAGATTCGGAGAAAGAAATACACTTAAAGGCCAACCACCACCACCATATAATGCTTGCACATATGTCATATACACCTACAAAAGAAAGAACACAGAAGACTAAATTTGAAAGACATAAACTACAATTGTGTGATCCAAATATAGTGTCCTAGGACCTCTGGTTTTCTTACATGTTACACTTTTTTTTCCTTCCAAATTTCTTCTCCCAGAAGATATACCCCAGTGCTTAATTTGCACGTAAAATGACATGGTCAAGTTGCCCACCAACTAGGGCTTAATGGATGGTTCTCCCTTGTTCATAGTTGCATTACCAGGTCCTTCAAAGCAAGCCAGATAGGACCAAAATCGACTGCTGCTTCTCTTCATTGCAAATTCTCTGGGTCACAGCATCCACGGTGAAACTCAAGTCACTATATTTAGCAAGGTCTTAGCAGTTCTCAACATTTATGAATATGCTCAGAGTAATGAGAGCCACAACAAAAATCTGCCATCCCCTACTGCTCAATTTCGCTTAAAGTATTTAACTACTAACTATCATCTCATTTCTTTCACATTTTCATTTTCATTGACAGGTACTTAAGTTTCATCTTTAACTGTGCTTCTGGCAAAACGCTGACAGTTTTTTTTTTACTTGAAAGTCTTGAGCAGCTCTCGTAGGTATCATCTTGGTTCCCTTTCCCCACACTCTTATTTTCTGTTCTTCCTAACTTTCTTGCATTGCTATTCTGATGCTTGAATTGCCCTAGAGGCAGAACAAACAGCAGAATCAGAGGAGCATCTTTATTTCCTATAACTTCCTATATTCCTTGGTTTTTATCCTTTCTTTTCATTTTGATTGAAGTGAAGCTACAAAATATGTATCATCCATCGGTGCACATAGAACATTCATAAGAGAACACTCCTGGATGAAGGAACTGACAGCTGGAAAAAAGTAAATATCGAGAACAACCAAACAAGTGCACTTCGAAAAAGAGTGTTGCCCTAATGTGAAGCTCTCTAACTTTTTCCAGCAACATAATCCGGATGGGATCTTCAACATGTGTTATTGCATTACCTTATCAACATCAGGTCGCTCCTCCCGGTCAACCTGGAAGTCCCAATTAACTTTATTAAAAAATGAAATGCAAATCGATATATAAAATAAAAGAATAAAAGTAAACAAGTAATATCAATGCTATATAACAAGTTAAAAGTAATATATGAACAAGAGTAATATAGAAAATCAGACATCAATGGAAGTACTCAACTCACTCTACGTAAATAAAAAAGGAAAGCAAAAAAAAAAAGACTTACCTTGATACTAACAAACCATTCATTTAGCCGTTTTGCAACCTCTTCACTCTCAAACGACTCGACCTCCATGACATGACACCTAAAGCACCAATTTACACGAACAATGAGATCAGAAACCAAAAATGCTAGCTTAAAGATATTCAGAGCTATCAGTTTCAGTTAAAATTTATAATACAAAAAACTCCGCAGACACAGACTAGGTAAATAAACAAATCTCTACAATATCAAGTATCATACTCTACTAATTTGCATGCCTGAAATCGCTGAAATAACTGACGTATGCATGGACAGGCATCATCAAATTTTTATTCAGTAGATGAATTCTTTTCTAAAGAAAGAACAAGATTTCAGAAAAGAACAAATTTTCAAAACAGTCCCATTTCATTTTTTATTTTTAAAATCGACCCGTTTTTATTTATTTATCAAAACCGGCCCGTTTTTTGCCACGTCAGCCTAATCACCCTCCTAAATAGTCGAGGTTGCCAACCCCGACTATTTAGGAGGGTGATAAACCCCAATTAGAAGCTTAAACCCTAAAATTTTATGTCCAAATAGTCGGGGTTGGCAACCCCGACTGTTTAGGAGGGTGATTAGGCTGACGTGGCAAAAAACGGGTCGGTTTTGGTAAATAAAAAAAACAGGTCGATTTTAAAAATAAAAAAAAATAAAATGGGGCTGTTTTGAAAAATTGTTCTTTCAGAAAATTCTTTAAAAATGCATACATACTCAACCCATTAATCCACATTATGTAAGCTTAGGTGTGCATATTGTGCAAAAACAATGAAACCTGATTATGTGTATTGCAGAAGCTATGAAATGATGGAAGCTCCACTTACCAATGGCATGTGCTGTATCCAACTTCATTTTTCCATACGCAAAGAGAGGTAGAAATAAAAGCATCCACAGAGTTAGAAGAAAAAACCAAACAAGAAGATTTTCCAGAAAATTAAGGATTAAAAAACTAAACTACTATAAGAACGAAAACACACATACTTGACAGAAAGATGGGAACATCTTTTTTACGCGCTTTTTCAAAAGCTTCCTCTCCCCATGGGTACCAATCAACCTTCAGAAAACAGAATCCAAGATTTAACAAAGATGCAAACATTGTTGAAAACTGTTTTAACACTATTTGTTCAATAGACACCAAACACTGGAATAATATCTGCTAGATCAATCACTACATTCGACTCAATATCTCTTCATGCTACGAACAATGCACAACTGTTTTAGAAGAACAATTGAACTAAAAACAGGACAAAACAAGAATGCGCCCACGAAAGGGAACGCACAAAATCTGCATATAACAAGTTTTTGTTCAGTTTACATGCACTAGGCGCTAAAAAAATGAGTTATATTCATACAAGATACACGATATAAGTTCAAATTTTCATCATGCAACATGTTAGTCAACAGGGTTTGATAATCTTATACAATAACATTATCAAACAAATAGTTCAAATAGTCACAAACAGAAATTGGTAAGTGGGTAATTTTTGGTGATCTATACTTGGTTTATTTGTTTTAGATTTGAGCATATTAGGTCTGTTTCACGACACAGAATGTAAAAATGTCATCTTTGACAATCTTCCAGTTATAACTCTCCCAATTTACAGTTTATATAAAAAATAACAGTAACTACATAACATAATCGAACATGATTATTAGACTCATAGAGTACCTTTCATTTAATTCATAATAATTTCTTATGAAGCTTTTCACAAAATTAAAAATTTGTAGACAGCTTGCTCGACAAAATGATCGGGAGAAAGAAAACAAACTTACCGGGTTATGCGCGTGCTGGAGGAGATACGGGCTGTGCTCGGAGGCGAGACGGTTGGTGTACTTGTGAGGCGGACGGCTGGATCCGGCCATGGTAGAGCAACGGACGGCGGGGATCGAGCCACGTCGGGGGATCAAAGACAGGCGGGAGGCGAAGGAGAGTAAGAGGGCGGAGAGATTAAGCGACCGCTGTTTCGCTCGCAGAGAGAGTGGGGTGAGAAGGGGAGAGGAGGTGGTGGTGAACAGAGGAGCTGCCATACGTGTGCTCTCTCGAGAGCGCTGAAATACTGAGTCATCGCTTCTTTGGCTTCAGGATTTGCACGTGCACGGCGCGTGTCCTTACTCGTTTGATTAATTACAGAAAACCCCGTGAACTTTTACTGAGTTGCAGTAAATATCCCATCAACTTTTTTTTATTAGACTATACCCCTCGAACTTTAGGAGTTATTGCACTTATCTCTTATGAGCTGGTTTATTCTGCTAAATCGTACCTGAAAATTTAACTTTTAATCCCAATATTAACATCATCAGCTCTAACGTGTCGCTGATAAGCACATGGAAAAAAAATTCTTTATTAGTCCTAAAGAAATGCCATTTTATTAAAAAGGTTAAGTAGGCAATTATTTGGGGTTAAGAAATTGTTTTCATCTTTTTGTTTTTTGGCACATGTTTGTCACATGATATGTTAGCTAATTTGGAGATTAAATGACAAAGTTTTAAGTGAAGGTTAGTGAAATAAAATAGTTCATGAGGATTATATGCAATAACTCCTAAAGCGCAAGGCTTTTACTATAATGAAAAGAGCTCATGGAGATTTACTGCAACTTCCCAAAAGTTCATATGGGTTTGGGGTTTTATGTAACTAACCCATTTCGGTTTGAATATAGGTCTCTCTAATTTCGCAATCTTCATTTTAAATATAGGCCTCTCTAATTTCGCAATCTTCATTGTTTGTTCTAATTTCAAACGATGAAATGAAACTAGCTATCGTCTTGAAACTGCTATTATGAAAATTACTTTCGTGAGAGTGGTGATTAGATCCTATGCTATTACTGTCTAGTTAGAAAGGATTTGAATCCGATTATTCTGTATTAATTTTTTAATTTCTTTTGTACATCAGATATTATATGAAGAATAATTTCATTAGAGCGTTTTTAAAATAGCTATTATAAGAAAATTTTCTTGTTTTCTGCTACAATCGGTTGTGAAGATATTTTAGTTTTTTTTTTAATCTCCAGTTCATTTTCTCCTTTTTTGATAATTAAAAAAACCATAGTCTTTAGTTCAAATTCTTAAAACTTGATAGAAAATTTTCAATTATAGAGAATAGATGAGGTTGTTAATCTATACTCTATGATTCAACACTAACTCTCAACATTTTATGAAGACCTGGTATTCTCAACATAATATAGCAAAACAATAAAAGGACTCGGTACGATCATGCATTATACCTTTTGGACTTAAAAAGGCTAACCATTAGAAAACCCTTTTTAACTTTGGATGATTGTCAGATAACCCTGAAGGGAAAAAAACTAGGTTCGATCCACGCAGCTTGCACAATCTTCACCTCATTGCTCGCGTCCTCCCCATCTACGATCTTTACAATCTCAGGGAAACGACCTAAATATTCGCAGCATAGGCTACGAAGACAAATGCTAATTGAGGATATAGAATCCCCTTTGCTCCAAATCAATGAACTCGGTCATCAGCACGTAAAAGATCCGAGTCCAACATCAGACCAGTGTTGCTTCTCATATTCTCACGTAAAAGTGCAGTGATAGGAGTCGCTATAGAAATAGCATTTATCATCGTGGTTGTGAATGTCGTAGAACATGAGCCACTGCTTGTATTTGCTGAGGTTGGTTATGTTTGCTTGGCCTAATAGGGACGAGAGCCATCGGGAGGAGACACCGCGAAAGTTGAAGAAGTCAGCGAGGGGAAGGCGATCGGAGATTAACTCGAGGATTTCCGGCAGCATAGTTGACCATCGGTTATTGCTGTTGCTGTCAACCATGTTACATGTGACTTTGAATAAAAAAGGAAAATCAAATTTGTATTTGACCCACCTAACTCCCTACATTTTAGCCCAACTATTTCCTAGCTCAGCCCACCTATTACACCAACCATTAACCTATTTTATATTATAATTAAAATACTATAAATGGAGGAGTGGTGAAGGGTTAGAGGCATCATACAGAGAGAGGAGTTAGAGAGAAGAGAGAGGGAGTTAGTTTCTTTCTTTGTGTGATTTTTTGGTGGGGCTTAGAAAGTGATCCCTTTTGTAACCTTCTCTTTTGTGATTAGTAAATTCCTCTTCTGTTCTCATTTGTGGACGTAGGTCATACTGACCGAATTGCGTTAAATCCTTTGTGTCGTTCTCTACCTCTACTGTGATTATATAATATTGTATTATTATCCATTTTGTATGGACATCTCATGTGTCTATGTAGCCTTGTAGCTTCCCGTTGCAACAAACTGGTATCAGAGCTAGTGTTATTCTAGTTAGCTTCAAGATGTCTTCTATAAAATACAAAGTGAAGAAAAACGATGAGAGAAAAAGCTTTAGTTTGTGGAGAGTCAAAATGAGGGCCCTCCTAGTAGAACAAGGATTATTCAAAGTCTTGTTCGGAAAAGACAAGTTGTCGGAATTCATGTCCGATGATGAGAGAGAGGAGCTGAAATTAAAGATGTATAGTGTCATACAGCTCTATTTGGCCGATGAAGTCCTGCAAGAGGTCACCAATGAAGATACCGCCGCCAGCATGTAGTTCAAGTTAGAGAGCTTGTACATGACAAAATTGCTAATGAACAAGCTCTACTTGAAGCAATGCCTCTTCACCCTTCACATGAAGAAAGCTATGCGAATTAAAGACCACTTGGATGAACTTAACACTATTATTATGGATTTAAAGAATATTGATGATAAGATTGATGAAGAAGATCAAGCTCTTACTTTGTTATGTTCATTACCTCCTTCCTATGAGAATTTTATCAATAATACGCTTTATGGTAGAGATGCACTTTCTTTGAAGGATGTCAAATCAACCTTATATCCAAAATAATTAAGGCAGAAAGCGTCTATTGTAGGAGGTGAGGATTAAGCTAATGGCTTGTTTGTCCGTAGTCGTCCTGAAAAGGGTGTTGGTGGTAAAGCTAAATCTAGAAACATGTCTAGATCAAAGTAAAGGCCAAGAAAAATGTTGAATGTTATTACTATCATAAGTTTGGGCATATAAAACCTAATTGTCTAGTGCTCAAAGAAAAGGATAATTTACAGTCGAAGTCTTGGGAGGTGAAACCTTCAGTTACCATTGTAACTGAAGAGCCTTCTAATACACATGAAGTCTTTCAGTTAGTGATAATACTCATTTACAGGATGAGTGAGTTTTTTATTCAGGTTGCTCTTACCATTTGTGCCCTCATAGGGATTGATTTATCTATTGATGGTGGGAATGTCTTATTGGAAAACAACATGTCTTACAAGACTGTTGGTATCAGATCAATTAAAATTAAAACACATGATGGTATCATTAGAACATTGAGAAATTTCTGATATTTACTAGAGTTAAAGAAGAACCTCATTTCTTTAGGTACCATTGACTCTAATGATTTTAAGTTTTCGGCTAGCTCTCTTGTTGTGATGAAAGGAAAGAAGGTAAATACCCTTTATATCCTTGAAGGCGGTACAGTGACAGGTGTTGTAGCAATGTCATCCTCAGAGAATTAAGATTCTAACACTATACATTTGCGGTATATGCGGTTAGGGCATATGAGTGAGAGATGACTAGATGCATTGAGCAAATAAGGTCTGCTTTGTGGTTAGAAAACTAGCAAGCTAGACTTTTGTGAGCATTGTGTTTTCGGCAAACACCACAGAGTCTCTTTTAGTATCGGTGTCCACTGAATTAAGGGTACTTTAGATTATATCCATTCAGATGTTTGGGGTCCCTCTTAGATTCCATTGAAAGGTAGAGCTTATTTTCTGCTGACATTGATTGATGATTATTCAAGAAAAGTTTGGGTGTATCCTTTGAAGTATAAGAGTGATGTGTTTGCAACCTTCAAGCGATGGAAGATTATGATTGAGAAGCAAATAGGAAAGAAAGTGAAGCGCCTTAAAACCAATAATAGAATGGAGTTTTGCTCCACAGAGTTTTGAAATTACCCTAGAGGGGGGGTTGTGAATATGGTATTTGCTAATCTAATTTGATATTAATGCCAAATTAAAAACTCATTAATAATTTTTCTAGCAAGTATGAAATACAACAATTTATATGAGCTAGGATATGAAATGAGATAGTAGGCGATATATACAACGAGCATGAGATATGAGTAATGAGAACAAAAAGAAAGAAATACGCCAAGAGCAAATGCAAACACATAATATGATCACCGAGTTCGGTCACTCTCGACCTACGTCTCCGCTTCTCACCCTCGAGAAGAAACTCCATTATCTCAAACCAAACTACACGATAGATTTTTAATGCTCACCGATAAATGTTTATAACTCACACACTTGCAACCACACAATACACCCTCTAAGTGTTGGCCTAGCCCGTGTCACCTTCCTCAAGTGCTACGCTTATCACCTCTCCCTAAACTTTACTACCATTGTCTCCTCTTAGAATTGACCCCGTCTCTCACTAACCACTCCTTTCGATGTCCTTGTGTATTACAATATGATCTCACAATGATAAGCTCAAATAAATGTTTTGTTCTCTATAATGGATGAGAACGAATTGTAAGCTCACTCTCAATGTTTTAACCCCACAACCCAATAATTATACTATATGTGAAAATACTCAAGCTCAATGGGTGTGTGTGTAAACTATGAGTAAAATGAAATAAAACTTAAAATAATCTAGCAAATATAAATATAAAAATTTGAAATATAAACAAGCTAGATAATTGAGTTTAGAAACACTTCACTAAGAACAAATGAGGGAGAATTGAATGCTCAAACCGAAATTGATCTCCTCTTCTTGTAAACCTCTTTTCGCATAAACCAAAATACACTTAAAACTTAAAAACAAACTCTTTAAAAACTCACTTAAACATCCATAAGAAACAAATAAGAGAAGAGAGCTTTTTATAGCCTCTCAAAACAGCCAAAAAACCCACAAAAACCGGATATAAAGAAAACTAGCCGTTACTAGCCGTTATAGGCTGAAAAATGCCCATCGGTCGACTGATAATATTATCAGTCAACTGATAAAATCGGCCATTGGTAGTTTTAGCAGATTCTAGAATTTTTACGTAGCTATCTTTCTAAAATTAATTAAAATATCAAATCAACTCCAAAAATCATGAAATTTTGAGAAAAGTTTCTACACATGTAGATAATGTAGAACCCCATAAAATTTTACATGAATATATGTGAATCATTAGTAAATAAATAATTCTTTTATGATAAATAGTTTGAGATCATTGATGTACATGATAACAAGTTATTTGAGATGATAAGAGAGTATGGGTGTAGAGCTTTGTGCGTTGGATTTTGCAAATTAGCAAAACATGCACAAAACTGGAATTTCCCAGTTCAGTCGACACATCAGTCGACTGACGGGGTCGGTCGACACATCAGTCGACTGATACGCTGATTTCCAGTTTTTCCAGGTTTCGGGTCTGTTTTGTTTTGGTTCGGGTTTGGGTCGGGTTAAATGGTTAGTATATTTTCTCCTTCACCCAAAATCACCCCCCTCTCCCCTTCAGATCAGAGAAACCCTAGCCCCCTCTCTCCTCTCTTAAACCCTAGGGTAGTTCTTGGTGATTTGGGGTGAAATCGGAGGATTTTCGGTGGGATTTTTAGTTTGCAGCGAAAGGAATCACTCCCCCTCAGATTCAGGAGCTCTTCATCACCTCAGAGGCGAGTAACATCTCGCCCAACCTTGTCCCATTCTTTTTAAACGTTTTCAAATGGTTTTATTGAGTTTTCTTTGGCCTAAAACATATTTTGTGTACAAAGATTGGATTTTTATTGCATATAACATGAAGATGTGCATTCTCAGTTTGATAAACAACTTACCAATGTTTTGTAAATTTAAAATCCATAAAAGTCCTCGTGTTGGACTATAATCCACAAAAGTCCTCGTGTTGGACTATAATCCACTTCAGTCCTCGTGTTGGACATTTGCCACTTACTCCATGTGTTTGGAAACCACGGTACTTAGTTCCTGTATCGGACATATTTCTTAACCTTGTATACAACTTGCTCATAGGAGTTTATGACATGACACTTATGTAGACTATGCCATGATTACATGATGCTCGTGTAGGCTATGATATGACACGGTATTCATGCTCTGAGATTTTGTTGTATTTCTTTTATTATTGTTTCTGTACTAGGACCTCGGGTTTGGTGTTTAGGGATTTACAATTTGAGATACAATGTATATACATGAGGGTTTCCTTATTTGGATTATTTCGCTCGACGTACCTATGCTCGTGTTATAAATTTCTAAATACTAAAATCCTCTTTAGTAAGATCAATGATTTTAGATTTATTATGTATTACCTGTATTTTCATATACAACGAGCCATGTTCCCTTGGGGTTGGTTGTGATGTTGCTCGCTAGCGCTTTGACGCTCATTGTCCCTCCCCCTTTCAGGTAACGAGCCAGGAGCCCGGAGAGTCGCAGGTTGATGGCGACACACTTTAGTGTTCAGCTATCTATTTTAGCTATGATTTATTTTTAGAGCTCCACTGTAGTGTTGTTAGACATTTGAGGGTATTATTCTAGAATTTGTAAAGGCTGAGTGCCTTATTTCTTCTTATCAGATATTTGTATTTGAGACTCGTTGAGTATTCCAGTTTATCTATTCAAACATTGATCATGTATTTTCTGTATGTTGGATGATGAAATATTAATGTGATCATAATCATTTCATCAGTTATTCCTTGCAGTATCTTTTACTTGCTTTGTGCCTACACCTGTTGTTGCCTCTACTAGACAGATGTTAATTGTGATGGTGAAACATGTTATTGCACGGTGTGGTGCATGGTAGGTTTGACATTCTTGGTTTCACCTTGGACTGCAGCCTTGTGTGAACCCAGGGGCGTCACAGATAAACATGTTAGAGAAAGAATTTCTAAAATATTACTTACCATTTGTGAGAAATCACTATTTTAAAATAGATATTTTAGATCCTAAAAACTGCTAAACACTTGATTTTGTAAAATCAATTTGACATAGTAAATCAACTCCAAAAATAATAAAATTTTGTAAAATATTTATAAACATGTAATAGAACTTGTTAGAAAAGTAATTTCTAAAATTTTATTTCTCATTTGTGAAACTCATTTATTTTGTAAACTATTCAATAATATGAAATCGTCAAAACTTGATTTTTGATGAAATTCTTCCAAACAAGTTTTGAAATGCTTTTCAATAGATTAATAGACTTGAGGAAATATATAAAATAGTTTAGACAAGTATTTAATCCATAAACACATATTTTCCCAAATAAAACCGGTACGTAAGAAACTCGTATATATGTATATAAATATAAATATAACTATTAGTTTCATATTTGTACGATTAAACTTTAAACTTGAAAGCTATAAAACGAAAACGTGTATGTGTGTGATAATTGAGCTTTAAAGTATAACACACACGATATAAGACCTAAACTAGAAATAATATACCAAGCTTAGAAATCTTCATTTAAGCTCGATCTTGGTAAACATGGATGAAGCGCAATATTGAGTCTTGTCTTGACTGTGTAAATGCTTCATTCCAAATTTCTTCCAACCTCCAAGATGTTGTCGTTAAGCTCAAGTCCAATCAACCTCCAACTAGGATCTTTGTGTAGAATATATACCTAACAAGCAAATGCAAACACTCTACAAATGATGTTAGGAATGTTTGTTGATCATTAAAACTAGATTATGTAGTAGGCTCAAAAATATGAGACCCAATAATCTCCCCTTTTTTGATGATGAAAAACAATCTACACAAAGAGATATAAAGTATACATAATACTAAATGATTATACAATCTATATTCCTCATGCATAAAAATAATAGAAAGCAATAAGCAATATATACTCATAATATACATGTTTCTCTCCTTTTGTCAACATCAAAATGGGGAAAATAATAAGAATAGAGAGCAAAATCTCTCCCTACATATAAGCACGGGTGAGTATAAACAAAATAGGGAAAAAGACCCCCCCCCCCCCCCAAATCAAAATGCCTTAATACATATATATAAATATGATAATACAAATATGTGAGCAAGCATAGATAAAAACGTGTTAATCATAACTCACATTCAAAGAGACCAGGTGAACACATATATGTATCATTAAGACAAAGTGTTACAAGGGTCTTAAACATAAATATATCAATAAGATATATATCAAAAACAAAAATTATTCCAAAAATAAAAATTATTCCAAAAATAAAAATCAAATATTTAATCAATAAATCCAAAAATTCATAAATCATCAAACATAGATCATGATTGATTGAGAACACGTATAGATATATTATTATTGAAAAATATGTCTCAATACATAAAAATGATATATAGATTTATATATGAAATCAAATGAATGGAAATCATGAAAACCATGAAAGCTAATAATTATAAATCATGAAGGGATATTTTCAAACAAATCATGAAAACCACGAAAAAGCAAAAAATCAGATAAATATACAAACATGAATCATGATTAAGAATTTTTAAAAGCACAATAATATCAAAAACATACTTGATTCATAAAATATTTAAACAAACTTATAAACTTTGTTTTAAACTTTTCTTAGATTAACATGTAGATATATATATATATATATATGCTCTCAAAACAAAACCCCAAAATCCAAGAAAAACAAGCAAATCCCACAAAATCAACACAATCCCTAAAAATCAGGAAGCAGAAAAAAATAGTCGTCGATTGACTGATGGGTTCATCGGTCGACTAATGAGCTAACCATTACAACTGCTAAAAAGCTTATCGGTCGACTGATGGAGTCCATCGGTCGACTGATGAGCTGCTTCGATTGACTGATGAGGATCAATCGACTGAGTAGACACAAATGCTGATTCCAGGCAATTTTGTCAGTCGACTGATAACATGCACAAGATTTTTTGAATAGTGAAAATAAACTTTGAACTTGGTTTGAAAATAGCAAATAAATTCCAAAAATTATAAAATTTGGGGAAATGATTATTCTGATAAAAATAAATATTTAGAAAATAAATTTTTTAAATATCATTTCCTGTTTGTAAAAACTTATCATTTTATAAAATCTCAAAAATATGAGTTCGTTTAAAACACTTGATCTTGACAAAATGATTTTAACCAAATTTTGGAATCCTTTTTAATGGATTAATAGACTTTGGAAATGATGTGAATATTGTTTAGTCTATAATCCAAAAACACAAAATATGAAATAATACATGTATAAAACAAAAATTATTATGAAAACAAAGCAACAAAGAAAAATTGTTCTTTGAAATTAAAAATATTTTGGTACCCAAACACTCTTGGTACCGAAGAGTTTAGGGATATGACCCATATCAATAAAATCCAAAGTCTTAGGGTTATAATCCCATTTGGGTGCATGTAGTGCACGTGTCCTGTCATAGCAATAATCATATAAATGACCCTTCCTATTGTAATAAGAACAATGGAAACGGTGTATTGTTTATGATGACCATATGAGTGTGCACGGGAAACATTTGCAAATAAAGATGATCTTTCTAAATCCTTTTGTAAATGTGAAACTCTTTTTAAATCAAAATAATATTTGGCCAAATGACCAAATCTACCACAATAATCACATTTATACACATTTATACACTATTCACATCATTTGTAAATAAAGATGATTTATACACATTTTACATGCTTATGATGAATATTAGGTGCATGTGTATGTGTATGTGTATATGATGAGGAAACTTGATGGGATACATAAGGAGTAATAATATTTACATTAGTGGTTTATTATGCATCATAGCAAAATTTAGCAATATGGCCTTTACGGTCACAAATGGAATACTTGTAAATTTTGCCATACATGTGTGCATAGTGAGTGTTTGATTTGGAAGAATTAACGCGTGACTTTCCACACAAGTCCATAAGTTTCTTATTATTATCAATACATGTTTTTAGAGTTGAATCTAAAGATGAAATACGATTTTTAATGCTATTCAACTCATCATTAGGCACATATGCATTGGTAATAGAAGTAGAACAATCATGATTAATTTTGAAAGATTTAAATTCATTCCTAATTGTTTCTACTTCTAACAAGACATCATTTTTCTTATGAGTTATGCTAGCAACATTTGAGATTAAGGCATTATGATCCATTTTCAATTTTTTATTATTTCTTTTAGGATCATATTTTCCTTAGCAATAGTATCAAATTTAGAGGCTAGAATATCATGATCAAATTTTAACTCTACATGCTTGCTTTGTAAATTTTTAAATTATGATGCAATTTATTATATGCTTTCATTAATTTCTCATATGCACATGCGAGTTTAACTATAGATAATTCATTATCGGATTCAGGCTCGCATACCTCACTATGGCTATCGCCTAGTAGCCGTGTGCACAATGAGGATGCTCCAATAGCACTTGAAGTAGAATTCACCAAAACACATCGGATCTCCTCCAAGTTTTCTTGATGTGCTTCTATGAATATCCACAATTTGTAAGCACTATCAAAATGATCAAGCTTGTTAAATATAGATGAATCAAAGGCATTTAATAAAATTTTTAAGAATAGCTTGTTTGTTGTAAACATATTTTTGTCATTTTTACTCTACTTGGATTTTTCCAAAGTGGGTACAACATAAGTATGATCAATAACTCCCCACAATTTAATATTTTTAGATCTAACAAATATTTTAAATCTAAAACACTATTAAGCATATGGAAAAGTATTGAATTTAGGAGCAATATTAATATCGTAGCCTAAACTAGGTACACCATACATATCCATGATATAAATGTAAGCAAGATAAAATAATTACAAAACTAGATTAGCAAGTATATGAAGCGGGGATCTTTGACTCTAAGCGATTAAGCCACAAATTAAAGAGCATCAAGCTCTGATACCAAATAAAATTACCCTAGAGGAGGGGGAGGGTTGAATATGGTATTTGCTAATCTAATCCAATAATAATATCAAATTAAAAACTTATTAATAATTTTCCTAGCAAGTATGAAATACAACAAGTTATATGAGCTAGGATATGAAATAAGATAGTAGGCGATATAAACAACGAGTATGAGATATGAGTAATGAGAACAAAAAGAAAGAAATATGCCAAGAGCAAACGCAAACACACAATATAATTACATAGCTCGGTCACCCTCGACCTACGCCTCCGCTCCTCACCCTCGAGGAGAAACACCACTATCTCAAATCAAACTACACAATTGGTTTTCAACAATCACTAATAAACGTTTACAACTCACACACTTGTAACCACACAATACACCCTCCAAGTGTTGGCCTAGCCCGTGTCAACTTCCTCAAGTGCTTGGATTTACCATATCTCCTTAGACTTTACTACCAAATACCACTCCTCTTGGAATTAACTCGTCTCTCACCAATCACTCCTCTCGGTGTTCTTGTGTATTATAATATGATCTCACAATGATAAGCTCAAATAAATATTTTGTTCTCTATAATGGATGAGAATGAATTGTAAGCTCACTCTCAATGTTACAACCCCACAACCCAATAATTATACTATATGTGAAAATACTCAAGCTCAAGGGGGTGTAAATAATGAGTAAAATGAAATAAAACTCAAAATAATCTAGCAAATATAAATATAACAATTTAAAATATAAACAAACTAGATAATTGAGTTTAGAAACACTTCTCTAAGAACAAGTGAGGAAGAATTGAATGCTCAAACCGAAATTAATCACCTCTTCTTATAAACCTCTTTTTGCATAAACCAAAACACCCTTAAAACTTTAAAACACACTCTTTAGAAACTCACTTAAACATCCATAAGAAACAAATGAGAGAAGATGGCTTTTTATAGCCTCTCAAACCAGCCAAAAAAAAACCACAAAAACCGGATATAAAGAGAACTAGACACTACTAGCCGTTATAGGCTGAAAAATGCCCATCAGTCGACTGATAATATCATCAGTCGACTGGCAGTTTTGGAAGATTCTGGAATTTTTATGTAGCTGACTTTCTAAAATTAATTAAAAATATCAAATCAACTCCAAAAATTATGAAATTTTGAGGAACGTTTCTAAACATGTAGATAAACATGTTAGATAAAAAATTTCTAAAATTTACTTAACATTTATGAGAAATCACTATTTTAAAACAGATATTCCAGATTCTAAAATTTCCTAAAATACTTGATTTTGTAAAATCAATTTGACATAGTAAATCAACTCCAAAAATGATAACATTTTGAGAAATATTTATAAATATGTAATAGAACATGTTAGAAAAATAATTTCTCAAATTTAATTTTTCATTTGTGAAAACTTATTTATTTTATAAACTATTCAATAATACAAAATCGTCAAAACTTGATTTTTGATGAAATTCTTCCAAACAAGTTTTGAAACACTTTTAAATAGATTAATAGGATTAAGGAAAGATATAAAATAGTGAAAAAAGTATTTAATGCATAAACACATATTTTCCCAAATAAAATCGATAAGTAAGAAACTCGTATATATGTATATGAATATAACTATTAGTTTTATATTTGTATGATTAAACTTTAAACTTCAAAGCTATAAAATGAAAATGCGTATGTGTGTAATAATTGAGCTTTAAAGTATAACACACACGGTATAAAACCTAAACTAAAAACAATATACTCAAGCTTAGAAATCTTCGTTTGAGCTAGATCTTAGTAAACATGGATGAAGTGCAATATTGAGTCTTGTCTTGAGTACGTAAATGCTTCATTCCAAATTTTATCCAACCTCCAAGATGTCATCGTTAAGCTCAAGTCCAACCAACCTCTAATTAGAATCTTTGTGTAGAATACCTAACAAGCAAACACAAATACTCGACAAATGATAGTAGGAATTATTTGTTAATCACCAAAACTAGATTAGATAGTAGGCTCATAAACATGAGACCCAACAAGTTTGACCAGTTCTGAAAGAATGAAGGTATTGTGCGTCATCGTACAGTTCGGCATACACCACAGCAAAATGGAGTTGCATAAAGGATGAACAGAACACATTTAGAGAGAACTCGGTGCAAGCTTTCTAATACTAGTTTGTCAAAAGACTTTTGGGCTAGTTTGTCAAAAGACTTTTGGGCCGAGATAGTCAATATAGCTTGCTATTTGATAAACATATCTTCTTCTACAGCAATTAATTTTAAGACTCCAGAAGCGGTATGGTCTTGTGCCCTTGCTAATTACTCTCATTTAAGAGTATTTAGTTGCTCTGCTTATTTTCATGTTAATGATGGCAAGCTTGAACCTAGAGCAAAGAAAGCTATCTTTCTAAGATATACTACTAGGGTGAATGGATATAGATTGTGGTGTTCTGATCCTAAATCATTTAAATTTATTATTAGTATGGATGTTACTTTTAATGAGAAATCTGTGTTTTATCCGAGAAAGGAGTTTATTGTTGATGCTACATGTCCTGAAAAGGGGTCTAGCAAGTAGGTGGAGTTAGAGAACTCTACTTCAAAAGAAGAGCTTGAGGGCGCTCATGTTGAACTAGTTGATATTACAAAAGGTTTAACTTTAGATACTGATATACCATAAGGGTAGTAGTACAATATTATCATAGGGAGAACAAAAAGGCATATTCGACCTCTTCAATGTTATACAGACATGCTTGCTTACACTTTAAATATAGCAAAATCGATTAAGATTCCAGAGCCTTCTACCTACAATGAGGCTACTAGTGATAGTGAGGCTGTAGATTGGACCATTGCGATGACTGAATATATGGACTCTCTTTACAAGAACCAGACATGGGAGTTAGTGCAGCCACCAAGGGGACAAAAAATCGCTGACTGCAAATGGGTCTTCAAGAATAAAAAAGGAACTCAGGATACAGATTCTATAAGATATAAGGCACATTTAGTAGATAAAAGCTACAGTCAAACCGAATGTGCGGACTTTAATAAAGTATTATTTACAGTTATAAAACCCACCTTTATCTGCGTGTTGCTTGCTATGGTTGAACATTTTAATTTAAAGTTTGAGCAACGTGATGTGAAGACAGTTTTTTACATGGTGAGCTTGAGGAGCAGATCTTTATGAATTAGCCATAGGGGTTCATTGTTGAAGGTAAAGAAGATCACCTATACATGTTGAAAAAAATCTCTTTATGGGTTAAAACAGACTCCAAGATAGTGGTATTTGAGATTTGATATTTTATGTTTGAGTATGGTTACTCTAGGAGTAAATATGATAGTTGTGTTTATCATAAAAAGCTCAAGATGGTTCTTTTGTATATTTGCTCTTGTATGTTGACGACATGTTGATTGTGGCTAAATATATGTAAGAAATCAATGAGTTAAAATCTTAACTCAAACATGAGTTTGAGATTAAGGACTTGGGAGTAGAAAAGAAGATTTTGGGAATGGAGATCCATAGGAGCAGGCAAGAAAAAAATTTATTTCTATCTCAGGAAAAATACATCAATAAGGTGTTGGAGAGATTTGGCATGCTTGATACCAAGCCTGTAAAGACTCTACTTGCTGCTTATTTTTGTCTTTCAGTAGATTTATCACCTCAAACTAAAGAGGAGGAGAAGTACTTGTCTTGTGTTCCTTATGTTATTACAATTAAAAGTATTATGTATGCTATGGTCTGCACCTGTCCAGATATTTCACATACGGTCAGTGTTGTGAATCGGCATATGGAAAAACTTGGAAATCCATTGACAAGCTATGAAATGAGTACTTAGATATTTAATAGGGTCTGGTAATATTGGTTTATATTTTGACAGGAACACAAATTCAGATTGTAGAATACTTGGCTATTCTGATTCAGATTATGCGAACGATTTGGATAAGAGATGACCCCTGACAAGTTATGTATTCACTCTTTCAGATAGTGTCATTAGTTGGAAGGTGACTCTATTGTAGAACCCCGTAAAATTTTTATATGAATATATGTGAATTATTAGTAAATAAATAATTCTCTTATGATAAATAGCTTGAGGTCATTGATGTTCATGAAAACAAGTTATTTGAGATGATATGAGAGTATGGGTGTAGAGTTTTGTGTGATGGTTTTGAAAATAAGCAAAACATGCATAAAAACTGGAATTTTCCAGATCAGTCGACACATCAGTCGACTGACTGTATCGGTCGACACATCAGTTGACGGATACACTTATTTCTAGTTTTTCAGGTTTCGGGTCTGTTTTAATTTGGTTCGGGTTTGGGTCGGGTTTAACCGTTCGTATATATTCCCCTTCACCCGAAATCATCCCCTCTCATCTTCAGATCTGAGAAAACCCTAGCCCCCTCTCCCTTATCTCAAACCCTAGTTTTGTTCTTTGTGATTTGGAGGAGAACTTGGAGGATTTTCGTCGAAATCCTCACATTGCAGCGAAGGGGAACCTCTCTCTCTCAGATCCAGGACTTGTTCATCACCCCAGAGGCGAGTAACATCTCGCCCAACTCTGTACCTTTTGTTTTACACGAATTTATTGAGTTTAATGAGTTTTTATTGAGCCTAAAACGTATTTTTAGTACAAAGAATAAATCTTTATGGTATATGATGTGAATTATTGAGCTTCTCAGTTTATAAAAAGATCATCAATGTTTTATTAAAGAGATCTAGATCTGAAAACGTTTGACAAGAGTTAATTCATGATTTATTGATTTCAATACGTATCAAACATGTTTTTATGGGTTTAAGGTTTTTGATAAATGTTTACATGTAGATCTTTCATTTTAGTCTGGTAAATATATGTTAAAATCAGTATCTTTATGCTTAGGATTTATGATGATGATTTTTAGATAAATAGTATTGCAAATAATCACTGTAAAAATAGGTTTCTGCCGCCATTCGGTCGACTGATCATTCGACCGACGGGCTGAATTTTTTAGCTATCAGTCGACTGATCAGTCGACTGACGGGCTGATTTTGTTTTCTCAGTTCATCAGTCGACCGATCAGTCGACTGGTGAGCTGAGGCTGTGCTGCCTGAGCTTATCGATCGACATATGAGTCGACTGACGTCATCAGTCGACACATCAATCGACTGATGATGTGTTTTACAGATTCTTGGTCTGTTTGAGTTACTTTTTCAGGGTCGCCTCGATGACCTGACACTAGTTCACCATGTTAATGATTTATCTGTACATGTGGGTTGACTTTTGACACAAGTTTAGACATGTACACCGAGATGCGTGCGAGTTTAGATTATGTATATCTTCCGCATATACTTTTCACTGTTGCACAGTCCTTGTGTTGGACTATATTAATCCATCTCAGTCCTCGTGTTGGACTATAATCCATTTTAGTCCTCGTGTTGGACATTTGCCACTTATTCCACGTGTTTGGAAACCACGGTATCTAGTTCCTATATCGGACATATTTCTTAACCCTGTATATAACTTTCTCACAGGAGTTTATGACATGACACTTATGTAGATTATGACATGATAACATGATACTCATGTAGGCTATGACATAGCACTGTATTTATGCTCTGAGATAAGTTGTATTTCTTTTATTATTGTTCCTGTACTAGAACCTCGGGTTTGGTGTTTAGGGATTTACAATTTGAGATACAAGGTATATACATGAGGGTTTCCTTGTTTGGATTATTTCGCTCGACGTACCTATGCTCGTGTTGTAAATTTCTAAATACTAAAATCCTCTTTAGTAAGATCAATGATTTTAGATCTATTATGTATTATCTGTATTTTCTTATACAACGAGCCATGTTCCCTTGGGGTTGGTTGTGATGTTGCTCGCTAGCACTTTGACGCTCGTTGTCCCTCCCCCTTTCAGGTAATGAGCCAGGAGCCCGGAGAGTCACAGGTTGATGGCGACACACTTTAGTGTTTAGCTGTCTATTTTAGCCATGTTTTATTTTGGAGCTCCACTGTAGTTTTGTTTGACATTTGAGGACTATTTTCTAGATGTTGTAAAGGTTGTATGCCTTATTTTCCTTACTCATACATTTTGTATTTGAGGCTTGTTGAGAACTCTAGTTTATCTACTTCAGCCATTGACTATGTATATCTGTATGTTGGATGATAAGATATCTATGTGGTTGTTATCGTTTCATCAGTTATCACTTGTGTTATCTTTTACTTGCTTTTGTACCTACACCTGTTGTTGACTCTACTAGAGAGATGTTAATTGTGATGTTAAAACATGTTATTACATGGTGTGGTGCATGGCAGGTTTGACATTCTTGGTTTTACCTGGGACTGCAGCCTTGTGTGAACCCAGGGGCGTCACAGTTGGTATCAGAGCTCTAGTTCCAGTATCCTTAGGATCATTCTGTGTCGAGTCATGGAGCTAGGATAGAGTTTCTTTGGATTCATGTATAGAGTCCGCAAGGATTTCCTAGTATGAGTGAGGACGATATATGCGTATATCTCAAAAATTTGAGAATTTTTTATTATTATTTTATGATAACTATTTTGTATAAATTTAAAGTATTTGTGTGAATACTATACGTTGTGAAGGATTTGTGTCGTGATACACTAGTTGTAACGTCTATTTTTGACTCATAAACTTTTATTTTTCTTATCATGAGAGAGAGATGGCAGGATGTGGTAGATCTCGTACTCGGAGAGCTGGACAGGCAGAGTCACAGCAGGCTCCACCTGAGCAGCAACCGGCTTAGACCGAGCCACAGCAGGCACCACCCGAGCCGCAGCAGGCTCCTCAGTACTTGGTGGATATTATGGCTCCTCTCATTGCCCGGATGACAGACATTGAGGAGTTGTAGACGACTCATATAGCACCACGGACACCGCCATCACCGGTAGCTCAGCAGCAGGGGATACCCGCCGTTCCTGTCAAAGAGAGATCCCTGTTTTCGTCGAAAGTTGCTGTTTTCATTGATTGAAATCTGTTACAAACAAAATGAAAACAAAGATTACAACTCTCTCGAAAATAAACACAAGTCCCATTTATCGGTGCTTGCTTACGTGGGTTGTTGGCCTGTGACGGGGATGTTGATATCCGTGGACCGCCAACTCTTCAGATCCGTTCCGAGAAAATCCGGCAGAGTTTCGTTTATCCGCTTGGATATAGAAACAGAACTTCGTCGATCCGCGTGAGATCTCAGAAGTTTAAAGCTTGTATCTCGGCTAAAACGAGACACTAGCTCTTCTTAGTGTCACCGCTAATGGGCAGCACTAAGGAAAAGAAAGGGGGAATGAAGAAGAAGAACTCTTGCTCCTCGATCCGGCAGGGCTTCGCCGCTCTCTTTTGAAAACCCCGACTCCTTACTCCGGCAGGGCTTCGCCGCTTCAAAATTCAGATCTTGCTCAAGGCCAAAACCCAAAAGAGGAGCCAAGCCAAGAGCAAAATCAGGAGCCCCTCCAAATGATGGCCGAGGCACCCTATTTATAGGTGAGAGGGGGGGACCATTGGGGGCCGAGACACCCCTTGGGGGTGTCTCGGCCTGGCCAAGACACCCCTGGGGTGTCTTGGCTTTGCCAAGACACCCCTCGGGTGTTTCGACCTCGCCGGGATGCCCCTGGGTGCCTCAGTCTGGTCCGAGGTGCTACCGTTGTTCTGCCGTTGTCCCATCGTTGATTCTTCGTTGACTTTTCGTCCGAACTCGGATCTGAGTGATTTCGGATGCGTTGGAATTTTGTCAGCGAGCTCTGTAGGCCCCGATGGTTGGATTATCAGTAGGATGATCGGGACACGGCGGGCGTTGGTCCAATTGCGGTGCGGGGTTTTTGGTCAATCCGTATCCCCGTGATTCGTTGGTTCACTTCAGGCACTTACCGACGTCATTTGAACTCTTGTGAACCGAGTAGTGACGTTCAATCGTCGATCGTTAACACTGAGCTGTGTGCGGGGACCTATCGGCAATTTTTGATGCCTACAGATACCCCCTCCAAAGTGTTTCGGACTCGTTTCCTTTATAGAAGAGACCGGAATACTTTGGATATGATTGGTCCAGCCTTCAGTCGGCCTAAGGGACCTGTGGTTCGCTTCAACTCTTGGCTCCTTCGATTTTCGGTTTATCCGGTGCTTTGTCGAATAACCGAAGTTGTTTCGGCGCTGTGTTTATCGCCTGGCCGTCGTCGGAGTCTCGAGTTTACAGCTGGTGGGTTGAGTTTGGCTCGTGTCATCGAGTTGACTTTTGAACTTACTATCCCTGTCACATCGTGTTGACCTAGAGTTTCTAATCACTGGGGGTTGACTTTTTGTTGCAACGCGCTGAATGGCGTTGACCTAGGGTTACGCGTTGACCGGCGTTCATCCTAGGGTTTTAGATCCGCATGGGTTGCAACGCGCTGTCCGGCGTTGACCTAAGGTTACGCGTTGACCGGCGTCCACCTTAGGGTTTTGTGGGTTGCAACGCACTGTCCGGCGTTGACCTAAGGTTACGCGTTGACCGGCGTCCACCTTA
>BQKN01065516.1:190197-229846 GCA_022839385.1 Asparagus kiusianus
CCCATTTGAATTACCCCTTTTCACACTTGAATTTTCAAGAGAGAGGTTTTCTCCTCTTCTTCTTCCTCCAAGTTCCCCTCCATTGATTTTTTCTTCAAGAACCCATCAATCCCTTGAGAAATTTTGGATTTTTGGCGGGTACCCATTTGCCGAATTTTGGAGGACCTATTTGCAAAATAGGACTGAAATTCGTGGGGGTTTTTTGTGCAAAAATGGCCGAAACTTCGGGGGGCCTATCTGCAAAAAGGCCACGAATTTGGGGTTGAAATCCCAAGATTTAGACCACAAACTTATAACCCGAAATTTGTGGAGGGGTTGCAGGACCAATCTGTAAAAGCTGATTCATCTGCATATGTGGATCCAATTCTGAAGTTGTTGGATGCTCGAGTCACGAGACCAACTAATGGAGCTGGTGCGTCAATGACTCGCATTTATAGAATTTTTGACAAATTCTCAGCCATCAACGGGTTTGATGAGCCTTTACCGACTACCGTTTGAGTCGGGCTAGCATGCGGATTGTTTAAATCCGTTCCGCATATGACGTCGTGCTAAAAGAGTTAACTCTTTTAGTGCTACGATCTTGAATACGTAGACTTCGTCTTTCTCACGGGAATAGACTACCCGGCAACGCGTGTTAGGCGCTGACTCATCCTTCCTTAGGCTTCAGGATAAAATTCCCCAGACTTGGAATTCTGGTGTCTTTTCTCAATCGGTGAAAGACTAAACCGGCAACGCGTGTTAGGCGATGACTTATCCCTACTTAGGATTCGGGATAAAATTCCCCGTGCGTGTGAAGCACGGATTATGGCGTTATTAATAACAACCTGCCACAATGTGGAATATGTGGGCTTGTGTCCTTTTTAACGGTTAAGGACTAACCGGCAACGCGTGTTAGGCGCTGACTTTGGGATTTTTTGGCAAACCCCCAGCCCTCAACGGGTTTGACTTGCCTTTACCGATTACCATTTGAATCGGGCTAGCATGCGGATTGTTTAAATCCGTTCCGCATGTAACGTTGTGCTAAGAAAGTTACTTTTCTTAGACTTAGTGCTATGATGTTGAATACATAGGCTTCGTCTTTCTTACGGGAATAGACTACCCGGCAACGCGTGTTAAGCGTTGACTTCATCTCTGTCTTTTCTAAAAGCAAAGACAGGGGAACAACGGGAGAGGAAGAATTTTATATTCTATCTCCCAGCATTTGAAGAGGAAGAATTTTATATTCTATCTTCAATTGGGAAGGAAACTCGGGGTGGGATCTCCACCCCCAGAATCCGAAAGGTGAAACTAGGAGTGGGATCTCCACCCCCAGAATCCGGCAAGGTGAAACTAAGAGTGGGATCTCCACTCCGAGAATCGGAAGAGATTCAAGCAACCCTAACTTTTATAGGTTTGGTTACTTGATTTGTGGACCTCTCGTTCATTGAAGGAATCGAGAGGGGATTCTAGCTTTGGCCCTAACTTTGACAGGTTTGACCAAGTGGGAAGTGCAGAACGATCATAACTGTAAGATGGTTTGATCGTTTGATTTGGGGACCTCTCGTTCATTGAAGGAATCGAGAGGGGATTTTGATTGTGGTAAATGATGATTATCCACCCCCAGCTTTTCTTTGTAAAACTGGGTGTATCATTGAATTAGATGCACGATCGGGTTATCCTTAAGAATACCACGCATGGCATTCTTCTAGGAACTTCCCGTGGAAGGGAGGAAATAGTTTAGACTCATAAACCTATTGGAGTATCAGGGAGCAGTTTAACCTCTTATACCGGTCGGAGGATTGAGAAGCAGTTTATACTCGTATACTCTTCGGAGTCTGGGAGCAGTTTATACTCTTATACCGGTCGGAGTTGGGGGATACAGTTTATACTCGTGCACCCACTGGAGTTTCAGGAAGCAGTTTATACTCTTATACCGGTCGGAGTTGGGGATACAGTTTATACTCGTGCACCCACTGGAGTTGTGCCGTTCTTGACTGGCTTACCCTAGCGTTATGACGCCGGCTTCAACCAAGGTTTGGATGCTATCCTTGAGTGTAAAGCACGCCTTGGTTGGGTGATGGATCCTCCTGTGGTATGCGCAGTACTTCGGATCCGCAATATCGTCAGCTTCCTCCTGATTCACAATTGGTGGGAGCTTGATCTTGTTGTTGTCCAGGAGGGATTTGAAGATGGCTGGAACATCTTCGTCCTTGAAGGAGTACTCTTTTTGAGGCCTCTGATCTGAAGTCTTTTGTTGCCTCCGGGTTTGCTATTGCGACGTCTGATTAGCAACCGCTGTAGGTGCTTCACCCCCATCACGAGAGGCGAAGTTCGAGTTTGGAGAATTAGCCATCGGTTGGCTCCTCTCGGCCTTCTTCCTTTTGAGGAATCGCTCAGCTTGCTCTCCTCGGGCCTTCAAATCCTTCCAAGTGTCGGACGGCTCTATCCCCATCACATCCAAGATGTTAATGGATAAGTTGTTATGACAAGTCTGCAAGATGAACTCCTCCGTGATGGGATCCTTGCAGTTCATCGCCTTGTTGCGGAAGCGTTTGATGAAGGTATCCACCGACTCTCCGTTCTTTTGTTTCTCATCGAAGAGTGTCCTAATGGATATCTCGTCGTCGTCATCAAAGAAATGAGTGAGGAACATGCTCTCCAAGTCCTCCCAACTGTTGATGCTTCCAAATTTAAGACGGCGATACCAATCGAAGGCAGCTCCGCGAAGAGTGCCGACGAATGACCGAACCATCAAGGGTTCATTGCCGGAGATCATGCCTAAGTAGGACTTGAAGTAGATCAAATGTTGAGTGGGCGAGCCTCTCCCATCAAACAGCGTGAAGTTGATCAGGTTGAACTTCGCCGGATATGGAATCGAGTCCCACTCTTTTGGGTAAGGACAAGGAATTCCGGTCTTCTTTACCTCTCGAGCAGACATTAATGCGTTAATTTTGCTCTCGAGATCTTTCATTTTCTCATCCTCGCTCGTACTGGAGCTTGGATAAATTGAAGGTGGGATAACGGGGCCACCCCCTGTATTACCACCCCCAGCGTTTTGGTTAACCGGAGGGTTCTCGGCATTGAGAGGTTCATCCACATCCGAATCGCTACCTGCTTGGTTAGCACGGTTACGACGGCTGGATTCACCGAGCTGATTAGATAGAGCGCGAATTTGCTGGTCGTGCTCTTCCCTCATCCGTAGCATGGCCGTTTCCATCTCGATTTTGAAGGCCTCTTTCTGCTTAGCCAGGGCCTCTTCAAGTATCTTAGTTACTTGTTCGGCGCTGATCATAAGCGATGCATAAGGTTGCCCCGCGCTCGATGCTGTGTCATCAGACGCTACGGCCGAGCAGGAGTCTGAATCAGTATCTGACGCCTCTTCTTCTAGAGAAAGCCCCTTCGGTACCCTTCGGTAGTCCTTCCGGCCAATGGCTCCCGACCGCAACCACGTCATGCATCGGGATATCTCGGCAAGCTGGTCCCGGTTGAAGGGTTGCGTTGATCTTGCTCTACCGGTCATATTAGCCGACACCCTTAGATATTCGTCTTCTTGGCGGACGAACTTCTTCTTGTGGAAATGCCTCGGCTTGGAGAGTCTTTCGAACACTGATATTCTTCTTGGAGGACCGTCACAACAACACTCGGACAGCACCGCCTTGATGATGTTGGCACACGGGCAGCGGGGCTTCATGTCCTGCACACATCTTTTTTGGGGCTTTTCCATACCCCCAGCTCTGTAGTACAACTCATCAGCTTTGTAGCTAGAGCAACCTACAGAGTGTTGGTATGTGTTCCCCGTCATAACACTCTCATCCTCAGATGAGTGTGCCTCCCTTCGGGGATGAAATGCCTTGTTGGATTTTTCAAGAGTGGCCCGTTCAATTTTACGCTTTTGTGAGCGTATAAACTAAACAGGCTCTTTTGTTTCGACTCGCAACCCAATGCGGTCGGTGATAGGGGATTTCCCTTTGTCAATTTTCTTGGGGGGATTGATTCCACCCCCGGTCTGATTTTTAACTTGGGGACCTTTCAATGGTCCCAGCCGTTCTTTGACGGGTATTCTACCTCGGTTCTCCGGTAAGGGACCGAGGTGACCCGTCAAAGGAACCTGGGATCTTGAATGATCCCCTTTCTTACCTGGCCCCGTTGAAGGCGCCGGATCTGGTTTTGTTGAACTTCGGGCGATAACTTCACCCTTCTTCGCTGGAGGTGCTGGTTTTGCTTTGGGAACCCACACCAATCTGCTTGTGGACGGCGTTTTGACCGCCGTTTCTTGCTGCATCTCTTCCGCCTTTTTTAGGAGGAGCCGGGCATGCGCAAGTAAAGCACGACGCTTCTTGATTCGCTCCTCGAGCGTGGAGCGGTTCCTCTTGACGCGGATCCACTCACTTGCTCCTGTTTTGGAGGGGAGGTTGATTGCTTGCCGTTGCTCTTGTCGCTGCCTCGACTTCAAATCTTCTGCGTAGCGCACTCCATCTTTTGACTCCCTGGCCTTGGCGAGTTGTTGAGCGAGGCGTTGACGACGTCTTTGGAGCGCCCTCTTTGATGGAGCCGGAACAGCATCGCCTATCACCTTTGTGGCGGTTGTGAGGGCCGGGTCTACAGCCTTAACCACGCTGAACGACGTGGGGCCGTTACGTGGTACGGGCGTAGTGGCAGCGATGGCGGGGTCTTGGATTGAAGAGTTGGAGATCCCGCGAGCCCCTTTGGGAGATGAGTTCTTCCTACGCCGATGCGGAGAGGCGGATCTGGAGGAGGAGGAGGAGAGGTACTCTTCGAACTTCTTCTGATCGAACTCGTATTCGATCTCTTCATTCACCCGGATCTTGAAGGCCGGTTGCGTCACTCCGATCTCGGCAGCGAGGTCGGTGGCTCCCACTGTGGTCGCCAGCTTGTTTTCGTCGAAAGTTGTTGTTTTCATTGATTGAAATCTGTTACAAACAAAATAAAAACAAAGATTACAACTCTCTCGAAAATAAACGCAAGTCCCGTTTATCGGTGCTTGCTTGCGTGGGTTGTTGGCCTGTGACGGGGATGTTGATATCCGTGGACCGCCGACTCTTCAGATCCGTTCCGGGAAAATCCGGCAGAGTTTCGTTTATCCGCTTGGATATAGAAACAGAACTTCGTCGATCCGCGTGAGATCTCAGAAGTTTAAAGCTTGTATCTCGGCTAAAACGAGACACTAGCTCTTTTTAGTGTCACCGCTAATGGGCAGCACTAAGGAAAAGAAAGGGGGAATGAAGAAGAAGAACTCTTGCTCCTCGATCCGGCAGGGCTTCGCAGCTCTCTTTTGAAAACCCCAGCTCCTTACTCCGGCAGGGCTTCGCCGCTTCAAAATTCAGATCTTGCTCAAGGCCAAAACCCAAAAGAGGAGCCAAGCCAAGAGCAAAATCAGGAGCCCTTCCAAATGATGGCCAAGGCACCCTATTTATAGGTGAGAGGGGGGGACCATTGGGGGCCGAGACACCCCCCTTGGGGTGTCTCGGCCAAGGCCGAGACACCCTCCTTGGGGTTGGGGTGTCTCGGCCTGGCCAAGACACCCCTGGGGTGTCTTGGCTTTGCCAAGACACCCCTCGAGTGTTTCGACCTCGCCGGGATGCCCCTGGGTGCCTCAGTCTGGTCCGAGGTGCTACCGTTGTTCTGTCGTTGTCCCGTCGTTGATTCTTCGTTGACTTTTCATCCGAACTCGGATCTGAGTGATTTCGGATGCGTTGGAATTTTGTCAGCGAGCTCTGTAGGCCCCGATGGTTGGATTATCAGTGGGATGATCGGGACACGACGGGCGTTGGTCCAATTGCGGTGCGGGGTTTTCGGTCAATCCGTATCCCCGTGATTCGTTGGTTCACTTCAGGCGCTTACCGACGTCATTTGAACTCTTGTGAACCGAGTAGTGATGTTCAATCGTCGATCGTTAACACTGAGCTGTGTGCGGGGACCTATCGGCAATTTTTGATGCCTACAATCCCCAGAGATCACGCCTGCAGCCATTCCTCTAGCAGTCCCAGATAGAGCCACAGAGCAGGAGGCTTGGCTCTGTATGGTAGAGAGGTACCAGAAGATGAGGGCACCAGAGTTTCAGGGGTCAGCAGACCCTCTTACAGCCCATAAATGGAAGGAGGATATGGGTAATATTCTTGACATACTCAGTGTGGATTCAGTTTAGAAGCAGAGATTGGCATCCTACAGTCTGAAGAGAGATGCTGGGAGATGGTACCGACTCCAGTTTACTCCAGATCAGAGGATGACCCTCACATTGGAGGACTTTATCTACTTCTTTGATGGGCAGTACATTTCTTCTGCAGCACGGACTGGGAAGGAGCTTGAGTTGTCCCGGTTGACCCAGGGGGCCATGGCAGTTGCATATTTTGAGAGCAGGTTTATGGAGTTGCTACATTTCACGGGTATGTGGCAGACAGGAGAGTGTCAGGCTCAGATGTTCTTGGCAGGGCTTCGCCCTAATCTCTGCCGATACCTCGTCTCGAGGAGGTTCTATTCAGTTAGGGAGATAGCTGAGGCCACTACTTCACAGGAGATTGAGACTACTATGTTCCAGAAAGATAAGGAAGAGAAGGCCAAGGCAGGGCAGAGCGGGGACAAATGCAAGAACAAAAGATCTTTTTCTGGACATCAGCAGCAGCATCAGGGCCCTTATAAAAAGGGACCCTAGCAGGATCAGAGAGCGCATCAGCAACGCAAGTTCCAGGAATCTTGTTTTAACTGTCACAAGGTCAGGCATAAGGCCTCGGAGTGTCGTGGCGCACCAGCAGGAGCCCAGCAGGGCAAGGGTCCGAACCAACAGCAGCGCCAGCAGGGCAGAGGTCAGGGCCAGCAGAACAGACTTGAGGCACCGCCAGCAGCTCAGAGGACTGAGGGGCAGATTCGAGCAGTTCAGGAGGTTCCTCAATGGCAGATTATCCTATATTCTCCATCTCCAGTAGCAGAGCAGTCTTCAGTCACAGGCAGGGTTTATGCAGTAGTTCCCCGTGATCATGGAGCTAGCGGAGCCGTAATGGAGAGTACGTTCCTTGTGGATTCTTTCCCCGCCCGTATTCTTTTCGATTCGGGAGCTTCGCATTCTTTCATCTCTCATGCATTTATGACTAGACTCCAGCTCATAGCTCAGTCCCTAGACACCCCTTTATCTGTTTCCACCCCTTTAGGTGAGGTATCGTTTCTGGAGAGCGTTTGTAGGAGGTGTACCGTCAGTTTAGACGAGTTGGAGTTCATAGTTGATTTGATAGTGTTGCATATGTCCGAGTTTGATGTCATTCTTGGTATGGATTGGTTGTCTTCCTACCATATTAGTATTGACTGCTTTGCGAAGACAGTCAAGTTGCGAACGTCCGATGGGTCCGAGATGATTGTAGCCACCTCTCAGGGCAACCAATTTGCGGAGTTATTTCTGGCGTACATCGAGGAGGTGATGCGACGGGATCAGGATACTGAGTTGTTGGAGACTAGAGTTGTCTCAGAGTATCAGGATGTCTTTCAGGACATACCTGGATTACCTCCGGTGAGAGAGGTAGAGTTCTGTATTGAGTTGTAGCCAGGCACAGCCCCGATATCCCGCGCACCCTATCGCATGACACCAGCTGAGATGAGGGAGCTTCAGAACCAGTTGGACGAGTTGTTAGCTCAGGGTTTTATTCGTCGGAGTCATTATCCGTGGGGCGTGCCGGTCCTCTTCGTAAAGAAGAAGGACGGCAATATGAGATTATGCATAGATTATCGAGAGTTGAACAAGGTCACTATCCGGAATAGGTACCAACTACCTAGGATTGATGACTTGTTTGACCAGTTATAGGGAGCGCAGTATTTCTCGAAGATTGATCTTCGTTCTGGCTATCATCAGTTACGGGTTCGGGAGATGGATATTCCCAAGACCGCCTTTCTTACTAGATATGGATCTTTTAAGTTCTTGGTCATGCCATTTGGGTTGACCAATGCACCCGCGGTATTCATGGACTTGATAAACCGGGTTTTCCGTTCCTTCTTAGATCAGTTTGTGATCGTTTTCATCGATAATATTCTCATTTACTCGAGATCGGAGGCAGATCATGAGGAGCATCTACGGATAGCATTAAGGACTCTACAGGAGCATCAGTTGTATGCCAAGTTTAGCAAGTACGAATTTTGGCTTTCAAAAGTCAGATTTCTTGGCCACGTCATCAGTAGAGAGGGCATAACATGGACCCGGCTAAGGTCACGGTAGTTCTTGATTGGGAGCCACCGAAGACGGTGACAGTGATTCGTAGCTTTTTAGGTTTAGCTGGATATTACAGGAAGTTCATTCAGGACTTCTCGAAGATTACAACGCCGATTACACACCTTACGAAGAAGGGTGTACAGTTCATATGGAGCATGGAGTGCCAGAAGGCCTTTGATATTTTAAAGGCTAAGCTAACTACAGCGCCAGTTTTGACTATTCCGAGCAGCGACAGGACATTTGTCGTATATACAGATGCATCGTTAGCAGGCTTAGGAGGTGTATTGATGCAAACTCAGAGGGTAGTAGCTTATATCTCAAGGCAGTTGAGGGTGCATGAGCAGAACTATCCAACTCATAACTTGGAGTTAGCAGCAGTGGTATTTGCACTGAAGTCATGAAGGTACTACTTATATGGAGTACAGTTTGAGTTGTTCACAGACCATCAGAGTCTGAAGTACCTCTTTTCTCAGAAGGAACTCAATCAGAGGCAGAGGAGGTGGGTTGAGTTTATCAAGGACTACGAGTTCGCGATCCAGTATCATCCGAGGAAGGCGAACGTCGTAGCAGATGCCTTAAGCAGGAAGCGTCGTCATCGGGTTTCAGCTTTAAGGTGTTCATTACATCGGGATCTTATCACTCTTAGTCAGTTTGATTTTAGACCCAAGATTGGAGGAACCAGTACATTTTTGGGAGCTGTATCTGTGCAGCCATCTTGGAGTGATAGAGTTGTCAGAGCCCAGTTGGGAGACTCTTGGATTCAAATCCGAAAGGAGAAGATTTCCAAGGAGCCTAAGACTGATTGGATCATTGGAGCAGATGGAGGTCTCCGGATGAAGGGTAGGCTAGTCATGCCAGCCAGTGCCGAGCTGAAGAGAGAGTTACTTGATGAAGCTCATCGTACTCGGTACACAGTACATCCAGGGACTACTAAAATGTACAAGGACCCAAGGAGACACTTTTGGTGGAGTGGTATGCGAAGGGAGATTTCAGAGTATGTGGCTAAGTGTTTTACCTGTCAGCAGGTGAAGGCAAAGCATCAGAGACCGGCAGGAACACTTCAGCCTTTACCCGTTCCAGAGTGGAAGTGGGCGGACATTTTTATGAACTTCATTGTAGGGTTGCCGAAGTCGAAGAAGGGGAATGATTCAGTTTGGGTGATTATGGACCGGTTGACGAAGTCGGCACATTCCATTCCAGTGAGGACTGCCTATACCGCTGAGGCATATGCGAGGATATTTATCCAGGAGATAGTTCGACTTCATGGAGTTCCAGACACGATTGTATCGGATCGAGGTTCGGTGTTCACTTCGCACTTTTGGAGGAGTTTTCAAGACTCTTTTGGCAGCAGACTATCATTCAGCAGTGTTTTCCACCCACAGACGGATGGTCAGACAGAAAGAGTAAATCAGGTGTTGGAAGACATGTTGCGGGCTTGTGTCATTGACTTTCAAGGCAACTGGGAGGATTACATTCTATTAATAGAGTTCGCTTATAAAAACAGTTTTCAAGCGACGATCGGTATGGCTCCGTATGAGGCATTGTACGGGAGACCCTGTAGATCACCGATATGTTGGGCAGAGCCGGAGGATAGCTTGATGCTTGGACCGGAGCTGGTGAGGTAGACTACCAAGAAGGAAGCATTGATCAGGGAGCGGATTCTAGCTGCTCAGAGTCGGCAGAAAAGCTATGCAGATAAGAGGCGAAGACCCTTGGAGTTTCAGGTTGGGGATTTAGTTATGTTGAAGGTATCGTCTATGAAGGGCGTGCAGCGTTTCGGATGTTGAGGGAAGCTTGCGCCGAGATATATTGGACCATTCTAGATTTTGGAGCGCATTGGAGTTGTGTCATACAGACTAGATCTTCCAACATCGATGTCTAGTATACACAATGTGTTTCATGTTTCTATGCTCAAGAAACACTTGCATGATGAGGAGCAGCAGTGAGTATTGGATACACCAGAGATTGAGCTTCAGGAGGATTTGACTACTGTCGAGATTCCGGTTCGTATTCTTGCCAGAGAGGACAAGAGACTTAGAAACAAGGTAATTCCCTTGGTGAAAGTTCAGTGGAACCGAGGAGGCATTGAGGATATTTCTTGGGAACGCGAAGAGGATCTGCGTCGTGACTACCCACACCTGTTTGAACAGGTAAATTAAATTTTTTATGATGTGTATCTTGTATGATGTTTATATCTTTGGTTATATTTACATTTAACACTAGAATGGGAATGTTCGCGCTTAATCCTTAATCTTTCAGAACACATAGTATATATATGGGGGGTCCTTGTTTGGATTTTTCACCCGATGTACTAGTTCCACTAGATTAGGGTTTGAGCGGGAATATTACCATTTTAGATCGTTAAGTATAAATATCTCTATATGTTTATCTGGAAGTTCAAGTGGTGAGATGCTTATGGTTTCCCAATTTCGAGGACGAAATTCTTCTAAGGGGGGAAGAATGTAGAACCCCGTAAATTATTTTTTATATGAATATATATGAATTATTAGTAAATAAATAATTCTCTTATGATAAATAGCTTGAGGTCATTGATGTTCATGATAACAAGTTATTTGAGATGATATGAGAGTATGGGTGTAGAGTTGTGCGATGGTTTTGCAAATAAGCAAAACATGCACAAAAACTAGAATTTTTCAGATCAGTCGACACATCAGTCGATTGACTGTATCGGTCGACACATCAGTTGACTGATACGCTGATTTCTAGTTTTTCAGGTTTCGGGTCTGTTTTGATTTGGTTCGGGTTTGGGTCGGGTTTAACCGTTTGTATATATTCCCCTTCACCCGAAATCATCCCCTCTCATCTTCAGATCTGAGAAAACCCTAGCCCCCTCTCCCCTATCTCAAACCCTAGTTTTGTTCTTGGTGATTTGGGGGAGAACTTGGAGGATTTTTGTAGAAATCTTCACATTGCAGCGAAGGGGAACCTCTCTCTTTCAGATCCAGGAGTTGTTCATCACCCCAGAGGCGAGTAACATCTTGCCCAACTCTGTCCCTTTTGCTTTACACGAATTTATTGAGTTTAATGAGTTTTTATTGAGCCTAAAACGTATTTTTAGTACAAAGAATAAATCTTTATGGTATATGATGTGAAGTATTGAGCTTCTCAGTTTATAAAAAGATCATCAATGTTTTATTAAAGAGATCTAGATCTGAAAACGTTTGACAAGAGTTAATTCATGATTTATTGATTTCAAAACGTATCAAACATGTTTTTATGTGTTTAAGGTTTTTGATAAATGTTTACATGTAGATCTTTCATTTCAGTCTGGTAAATATATGTTAAAATCAGTATCTTTATGCTTGGGATTTATGATGATGTTTTTTAGATAAATAGTATCGCAAATAATCACTGCACAAACAGGTTTCTGTAGCCATTCGGTCGACTGATCAGTCGACCGACGGGCTGAATTTTTCAGCTATCAGTCGACTGATCAGTCGACTGACGGGCTGATTTTGTTTTCTCAGTTCCTCAGTCGACCGATCAGTCGACTGGTGAGCTGTGGCTGTGCTGCCTGAGCTTATCGGTCGACATATGAGTCGACTGACGTTATCAGTCGACACATCAGTCGACTGATGATGTGTTTTACAGATTCTTGGTCTGTTTGAGTTACTTTTTCGGGGTCGCCTCGATGACCTGATACTAGTTCACCATGTTAATGATTTATCTGTACATGTGGGTTGACTTTTGACACAAGTTTAAACATGTACACCGAGATGCATGCGAGTTTAGATTATGTATATCTTCCGCATATACTTTTCACTGTTGCACAGTCCTTGTGTTGGACTATAATCCATCTCAGTCCTCGTGTTGGACTATAATCCATTTCAGTCCTCGTGTTGGACATTTGCCACTTATTCCACATGTTTGGAAACCACGGTATCTAGTTCCTGTATCGAACATATTTCTTAAATCTGTATATGACTTTCTCACAGGAGTTTATGACATGACACTTATGTAGATTATGACATGATAACATGATACTCATGTAGGCTATGACATGGCACTGTATTTATGCTCTGAGATTAGTTGTATTTCTTTTATTATTGTTCCTGTACTAGAACCATGGGTTTGGTGTTTAGGGATTTACAATTTGAGATACAAGGTATATACATGAGGGTTTCCTTGTTTGGATTATTTCGCTCGACGTACCTATGCTCGTGTTGTAAATTTCTAAATACTAAAATCCTCTTTAGTAAGATCAATGATTTTAGATCTATTATGTATTATCTGTATTTTCTTATACAACGAGCCATGTTCCCTTGGGGTTGGTTGTGATGTTGCTCGCTAGCGCTTTGACGCTCGTTGTCCCTCCCCCCTTTCAGGTAACGAGCCAGGAGCCCGGAGAGTCGCAGGTTGATGGCCACACACTTTAGTGTTCAGCTGTCTATTTTAGCCATGTTTTATTTTGGAGCTCCACTGTAGTTTTATTTGACATTTGAGGACTATTTTCTAGATGTTGTAAAGGTTGTATGCCTTATTTTCCTTACTCAGACATTTTGTATTTGAGGCTTGTTGAGAACTCTAGTTTATCTACTTCAGCCATTGACTATGTATTTCTGTATATTGGATGATGAGATATCTATGTGGTTGTTATCGTTTCATCAGTTATCACTTGTGTTATCTTTTACTTGCTTTTGTACCTACACCTGTTGTTGACTCTACTAGAGAGATGTTAATTATGATGGTGAAACATGTTATTGCACGATGTGGTGCATGACAGGTTTGACATTCTTGATTTCACCTGAGACTGCAGCCTTGTGTGAACCCAGGGGTGTCACATCTATAGTGGACAATTGTTTTGTCTACCACAAAGGCAGGACATATGACAGTGACAGAAGTAGTGAAAGAAGCCATTTGGTTAAGAGGTTTGGTTGAAGATTTTAGCTTACACTAAGGTGTTACTACTGTATTTTGTGATAGTCAAAGTGCTATATATTTGACGAAGCATCATATGTATCATGAAAGAACCAAACATATAGATGTTGGGTATCATTTTATCAGAGAAATTAAAGTCATTAAGATTAAAAAATTTGGTACTGTAGATAATCCAGTAGATATGATAACAAAGTTCGTACATTCGCGCAAGTACGAGCATTGTCTCGAATTGCTTGGGGTTCAACAAAGCGGAGGTTAAGCTCATAAAGGGCTTCTAGCGAGACAGCAAGAATAAAGAGAAGATCTTTATATTTAAAGTTATGATGGAGATTTGTTGCACGTGACTTTGAATGAAAAAGAAAAAATCAAATTTGTATTTGACCCACCTAACTCCCTATATTGTAGCCCAACTATTTCCTAGCACAGCCTACCTATTACACTAACCATTACCTATTTTAAATCACAATTAAAATGTTATAAATGGAGGAAGAGTGGTGAAGGGTTAGAGGCATCAGACAGAGAGAGGAGTTAGAGAGAAGAGAGAGAGAGAGAGACAAAGAGAGAGGGAGTTAATTTTTTTCTTTGTGTGATTCTTTGGTGGGGTTTAGAGAGTGATCTCATTTGTAATCTTTTCTTTTGTGATTAGTAAATTCCTCTGCTCTTCTTGTCCGTAGACGTAGGTCAGACTGACCGAACCACGTTAAATCCTTGTATGTTGTTCTCTGTCTCTACTTTGATTACATAGTATTGTGTTATTATCCACTTTGTATAGACATTTTCTGTGTCCGTGTAACACCCCGCTGCAGAAGACCATGTTTTTCCTCAATGAGTACATTGTTGTGGTAGCTCTGAGAAGATACAACAGGATTACGGCCGGTGTTTGATGAGAGCATGTCTAGATTTTATGCCAATTCAAATGGAAAGGTTAAATTTTAATGAAAATATTTATTTTCTATTGTAAATGTTACCTATATCTATATCCATAATCTGTAAGAGTTTACAAGAGTAAGTTTTGAAATTTTGTCTTGCGAATTTGGAGTGGAATATTTTTCAATATTTCCAAATTAAATTACTCTGAGCTATTAATGTAATTATCTTATTTTTGACTTTAATTACTGTAAAACCCCGTAATAATGTTATATCATAATAAATAATATTTATTGATATTTGAGTATGCTAGGAATTGATTTGAGATCAATTCGATACATATATATGAATATATGAGTGCAAATGCACAAAACAAGCACGAGAAAAATCTGGGAAAAATGACCAGTTAAGAGTTTATAGATTTTACTCTATGATTCACTTAGAATCTGGGAAAACTTAAAAGACCAAAGTTGTAGGTCTTTTCAACAGATTTCCAACAAATCTTTAATCACCTCATTCTGAGATCGAATTAGAAAGTTATGGCCAAAATACCGAATGTCATTTTCCTAGTCAGATTAGGATTCCTGGTTCGGGTCAAACGGGTTTAGTTTGGGTTTGCATATATATAATCATGTGTTTTCACGAAAATTTACATCCTTACATCAGAGTTTCAAACCCTAGTAGCCCCACTTCCTCTCTCTGAATCCCTAGCCCTAAAGTTGAGAATTTTGAAGCTTTGTGAAGCAAATATCGACACGAGGGCGAGATCATCAACGTGTAGCAAGGGGAAAACGGCTTGGTTGCATTTTTTGTGGTTGCTGGTTATTTCAGAGGCTTAGAACAATGTCTAAGGCAAGATTATCTTCATCCAAACTCTTTCCCATAGTTAAATAACTAGTTAGATGTTTAATATGATGTTGAATATGTGTTTTCATGCTTGAATCTTAACATGATGTGATAAAATTTAAATTTTTGATGTTAAAACATAAACCAATGCTAGATTAGTAATTTTTTTCTTACTATTTATGATAGTATCATGATCATGATCATGATCATTAGGGTTTTTTATAATTTCATTTATATATGAGAAATTTAAGAGATGTACTAAATAAATATTTTCTGCAGAAAACTGCAGTAATTGTATCACGTTTAACTAAGATTTTGAAATAGAAAATAAACTCCAAATTTAACCAAACCAGTGCCAAATGAAAGATATATGTATCTAGTTTCTAAAACAGAAGACTAATCTTAAAAATCATTTGTATAGAGAAAGATATGATCTTTTTACTAATAACATATCTTGTAGAAAAACGGCTGCACATATATAATGTTTAACTAGAAATTTGGGATAACAAATAAACTCCAAACTGAACCAAACTTATGTCATTTGAAAGATGTGTGAATCTAGTTTTCAAAACAGAAAACCATTTGTAAAAATATTTTTCCTAGAGAAAGATATGCTTGTTTTACTAACATATATCACGTCGTTTTTCCTGCTCGTTTTGTGGAGCTGTGTTGCGCCGTTTTGAGGTGCGTTCGCGGAGTTTTGAGCCGCTTGATGTTATACGTATAGTCATGAATATGTTATGTTATACATTTAAGAATCCCAATGGGATTATGATAAATTTTAATTTGATTATATTTTAATTAGATATTGTTCATATACATGTTGGATGTCGTTGATGAGCACAGCTTAGTACTATATGGGATAGTGCGTCGACACACCAGATATATACGGTTTATACATGAGGTAACTATCATTGATGAGCATAGCTCAGTATTATATGGGATAGTGTATCGACATGCCAAAGGTACAAAGATTTATATGAGGTGGATATCGTTAATGAGCTCAGTTCAGTACTACATGAGGTAGTGCGTCGATATTCCACATGTACAGGCCATTGAGTCAGATTTTAGGAGGCTTGATCTAGCCGTCCGTCCCGCACTAGGGTGCGATGAGGCTCGTGAGCCATATTTCTAGGATACCTATTTGATAGTCTGTCCCGCACTCATGTTATGCACTGAGATCGCGATGAGACTAATGAGCCGTGTACACAGTTCAGGATATCTATAGGGTAGTCCGTCGTACTGAGACAATTACTTGATAGCCTAAGTATGACAAATTCCGATTATAAATACGACCTATCAGTGAACTGTATAACTGAGATACGTTATTTTTGAAAGTATACAAAATTATGTGTTGGTATTTTATTCTATCTCTTCAGTGATTGTGGAAGATATTATAAATATGATGTGTTGATATCTTATTTCTTTTACTGTCTTTTTTCCTTAGTTGGGATCAATGATTAGAGATTCACAATTTGAGACTTATGGTATATACATGAGGGTTTTCTTGTTTGGATTATTTCGCCTGACGCATCAGTCTCGTGTTATGGATCTCTAATTATTGGTTTCATTAGATTGTTTATTCTTATTTCCATATTAATGTTTAGATGTTTACGATTCGGGACATATGGTATATACATGAGGGTTTCCTTGTTTGGATTATTTCGCTCGACGTACTACGTCTCGTTTTGTATGTGTCTGAATATTAATTCCGCTAGATACGGGGAAAATGATATAGGTAAACTATGCTTAATAGATAGAACCTCCACTCCATCCTAGCAGCCCTTCCTCTGGGGCGGATGGGGGTAATCTTGCTGTAGCTCTCTGACGCTCTTGTTGCTGTTTCTTTTTCTTTTAAAAATACCCTTTCAGGTAGCTCGGAGTTCCGAAGAGCCGCATGATGATGGAGTTCTTGCATAGTCGCCGTCCCAAGAGATTTATTAGAGGCTCCACTGTAGTTTTAAATTTTATTCAGACTTAGATTTTAGTTTCATTTTGTAAAGGCAATGTGCCTTAGTTCGACTTTCCGTTTTGATTCATGGTGAGACATCGTATGTTATTTCAGACTTCATATGTATTTCAGTTTATTTCCAGTTGAGACATAACCTTTATTTATGAGATATCATCCTCTTTATTATGTCTATTATTATTGTTCTACTTCTTTGCCTGTTTTGTACCTACGCTTTTATTTGATCCCACTAGAGGATATTACTGTGATTGGTGAAACTTATTGTTGCACAGTGTGGGTGCATGGCAGGTTTGACATCTCTGGGTTCACCTTAGACTGCAGTCATGTGTGAAAACAGGGGCGTCACAATTACATCATGAGTTTCAGTTTAACCAGTTACTCTGTTATTAGAGTTCATTGGAATCTAAATTCGTGAAATGGATTAACGATTAGTTACTATTTTTATTAGAGAATTAAGTATTTTCAGAAAGTAACAATTAAAATATATAATTATTATTATAATTATTAGAGAAGATATAGCATTCCTAACTTATACTCAATTCGTACTCATAAAAATTAAGAATTTTTAATTGATTAGAGTTTCTAATTAAAAAAGAGAACTGAAGGTCTATGGAAATTGAAGATTCGATTAGCATGTATAGTTGTATCGCATTCATTGCTTTCAAGAAAAATATATTAGAGGAGGAAGATGTAGTATGGTCCCGAGTCAATAGATTTGATTGGTGGGTGTATAGATTCTCTGTAAGTAAGGATACAGAGGATCTCTATCCTTTGATGTAATTGGAGTTGTAATGAAAAAAATATATTTTATTTATTTAATGAAAAGAAATACAGTTATATTATGAGATGTAGCTTGTTTCCTTTTTGCCCCCCCCCCCCCCCACCCCACCCCCGCACCCCCACCCCCACCCCACCAAACCGTTCTATTTAAATTCATTTGTATATTCAGCTTGAATTTTGAAAATACGATGGATCATATCTTGGTAGACCCTACAAGATATACCAACTATACCAATTATGTACGCCTTATGATTAAGCACTAAGAGCATCTCCAACCCAAAAATCCAAAATTGTGTAGTTTTTACACTAAGTTTGTATAGTTTTTACACCAAATCACTATTCCATCTTCAACCCATTACACCAAATTTTACACAAAAAAGAATATTCCTTTTATTATTCTTATCTTTTAATATTTTTATTTATTTAAAATATTTAACAAATTCTATAATTATATAACTATATAATACATTACATATAATTAATTATAATAATATATGTAATAAATGACTTTTGTGACTAGGATCCGATAAACTTAGGTTGGATCCATGCAGCTTTCAACATCTTCAGCTTGCTTTTACTCGCCGCCCCATCTTTCATCTCTACAGTCTCAGCGAAGCAATCTAGTTTCAAACCTAAGCAACAAACGCATGCAGAAGATGCTGATTGAGGACGAGGAAATCCCTCTCGCTCCAAATTTGTGAACCCAACCATCATTCGCCTGAAAGATTTCAGGTCCAGGCTCGGATTCACGAGCAGCCTGCGCGCCTCTATTTCTCGGTCGGCCACCGAATCAAAGATCCACATCCGGTAGTCTTCAACTGCTCCGCATCACATGCAGTGCCTGCATCCTACGCGACGCACCAGGAAAACTTTGCTCAGTCCCCTCATTTTCATCAATTTGACGCGATGAGATCTCCAATTCCAACCATGGCGTTTTTCGTTTTTTTTTTCCAAAAAAAACAATGAAACGTGTTTGATAACCGGGGCGATTTTTTGACTTGACACTTTACAAAATCCAAAAAATAAACGTTTTTCTTAAAACACCAAAAAGGTGTTTTGAGATTCCGTTTTTTCGTCTAAACTGTCGCCCGTCCGTCGCCCGCTCGCCCGCCGCTGCTCGTCGGCCGTCTGCCGCCCGTCGCCACTACCCGCTGCCGCCGCTGCCTGCCGCCGCCACCCTAGCCCGCCGTCGCCGCCGCCCGCCGCTGCCCATCGGCCGTCGCCCGCCGCCGTCGTTGCCCGTTTTTTCATCTAAGCCGATGCTCGTTGGCCGTCCACCGCCGCTGCCCGCCGCTGCTCGTTTACCGTCCGCCGCCGCCGCCCACTGCTGCTCGTCGGTCATTTGCTGCCCACTGCCACCACCCGCTGCTGCAACCCCCTGCCGCCACCCGCCTGCCATCAACGCTAGTCCGCCGTCGCCGCTCGTCGCTGCCCATCGCCCATCCGCCGCCCGCCGCTGCCCGTCGACAGTCCGCCGCCGCCCGACTGTCGCCGCCGCCTCCACTGCAGCCATCCTGCCGCCGCCCTAGCCCGCCGCCCGCCGCTGCCCATCGGCCGTCCGCCGCCCGCCGCCGCCGCTGCCCGTTTTTTCATCTAAACCGCTGCCCGTCGGCCGTTCACCGCGCTGCTCATCGACCGTCCGCCGCCCGCCGCCACCACTCGCCGCCGCTGCCACCGCCTGACGCCACCCGTCCGCCGTTGCCGCCACTGCCCGTCGGCCGTCCGCCGCTGCTCGTCGGTCGTCCGCCGCTGCTCGTCGGCCGTCCGCCGCCACCACCCACGGTTGCCGCCGCCTGTCGCCACCCGCCCGCCGCCACCGCTAGCTCGTCGTCGCCGCCCGCCCACCGCCGCCACCTGTCGCCCGTCCGCCCATCGCCTGGCGCCCGGCACCGCCTCCCGTCGCCCGCCGACCGCCCGCAGCTCGCTCCGGTGGTCGTTCGCCTACCGCCCGTCAGCCAGTAGGTCATCGGTCGGCCGACCGTTGGCCATCCGCCGCCTGCTGCCGTCCGCCCGCCCGCCGCCTACCGCTCGTTGTCGGTCGTCGTCCGGTCGTCGCCGGTCGCCGCCGCCGCCACTGCTGCTATATAAATAATAACTATAAATGGTGTTTTGAAAACACGTTTGAAAAATAAACACCGTGATATAATGTTTTTTAAAAAAACATTACAAAAAGAAACATTTTGGTTACCAAACACACCGTGATATAATTATCATGTTTTTTTGTAAACAATGACCACATCTAATTCTAAGATTCTATATAATAGGTTGAATTTGCTCTTTGTCAGTTTATATGCTCCTAGCTATATCTGTATTTTTCAGAATGAAGTCCTCTCTAATTAGATGGTAACTAAAGAGTGTTTAATTACCTCAATCCACAAAGAAGATATTTTAAAGTTTCACCTTAAATGTTTTGAGGTATCAGTTTAATTATATTTTTGTTATTTATTTACACTATGGGTTTCAATTTAAAACTAGTTAATCTGTAATTACGGTTTCTTGGAATCTTACTTAAAATAGATCCATTTTTACCTCTTTACTTTGATTAGAAAATTAAGTATTATTGGTAAATAATAAATAAATAAATATACTTCTATCAGAACAAAACAAAGCATCACATAAAGTTTCAGAATTTTTTTTACAGCCTATGGCACAACGAATTAGATCTATCGCTTGAAATTTCTCATCAATGAATAATTTTGGGTAATTTCAAACAACAAAGAAAAAATTATACCGGACAAATTTTTAAAATAGACTCTTTTGCAAAAATATTCCCAAAAAAAAGACTCATTTTCACTTTATTTTTAAAAAACGACCTAGTTTTAGCCTCAGTGCTGAAACTGGGTCGGTTTTTAGGAAAATGTTCCCAAACTTCACAGGAGTTGAACTCCTGTGAAGTTTTTTCATAACAAAACTTCACAGAACTTCAACTCCCGTGAAGTTTTTTCATAACAAAACTTCACGGGACTTTAACTACCGTGAAGTTTTGTTTTAAAAAAAACTTCACGAGAGTTGAACTCCCGTAAAGTTTGGAAACATTTTTCGCAAAAAACAACTCAGTTCAGCCCTGAGGCTGAAACTATGTCATTTTTTACAAATATTTTCAAAACATGTCTTTTTTTTAGAATATTTTTGCAAAGGGGTCTGTTTTTAAATTTTGCCCAATTATACCTGGAGCTGCAGAATTCTTACTGACGGATGGAATTGCTCATGAGAATGTAAACCTAATAAAACTAGCACGTGTAGAAAAGGAACATTCTCATATTAATGAGTACAGAACATTAAATGACAGTAGCAACAAAACCAGTATAAGTTTGCTTCTCCAGAATCATGAAAGGTTACAGCTTATCCGAGAAGTGAACAGATATAATTGTGCTGGGAATAGTTAAAGCACTCGGTATATACATATTTTGAGGACATCAGAAACTGTCTGCACATATTCTTTTCCCTCTCAGCTCCAAGTATGTAGATATACTCTATCATCAACAACATGACACTAACTGCTTGAAGCAGTTCCCTGATGCAGTGCAGAAAACCCAACCAAAGTCAAAAACACTGCTAGGTCAGTTCTTGGATAATAACACTATCCTCTCGTGGAATATCATACTGAGATTGCAATGTCGGTGGTGGAACAAAGGTTTCCAAAGAGAATCCGATAGGATAAGGAGCCATAGGCACGTCAGGAATAGAAGACGCAGAAGGGTAAGCATTACTGACCTGAAACAAGAATAGATAAGCATCGCATGAGAAATCGGTAAGTATATCAGAATTCAAAACATAGTGTTTGTACAAGTACAATAGAATGGCATATGTCCCTAGATTCATATCACACTGATAACTGGGAGGTGGCATGTCGCTCATGCAACATCATTCTTCCCTGTTTACTTTAAATTTAACTTCAATTAAAGGTAAAGCATGCCCATGCTGACTAGTCATATGGTTGTTGATCAGTTAGTATTGAGAACTTTTGTACACTGCATCTCTAATAGGATGGAAAAAGTCAGAAGTTTCGACATTGTAATCTACGGTTTAGTACCAATATACTCCTTCAACGCCGAGTTTTTAAATAAAAAATATATATCATGCCTAAAATGGTTTCTCATTCTATAGACTTGCTTCCTCTTATTTTGTTTAAGAGAAAACTAAAAGGCAGATTACTCCCTATTCATTAAAAAAAATTAGTGAAACATTCCCAGTAAGTAAAGGGTTACAAGTAGTAGATAAGAACACACAATTCATACGACTTTATTGCGATGGCAGAATGGGTATAAAATAGGCAGATTGATTGCATAACTAAAAAGAGCTTCTATTAATCACCTTCAACGGCAAATATGAAACATAAACCAAAAAGGAATAGAATAAATTTTTAAAAAAACTACAAAAAATAGAAACATTCTTCCGGAAACAACAACATTAAAGCTTCAGGGTTTTTCATTGAAAACAGAAAAGGACGAAATATATAAAATGTCTTCAGAAAAAATTATGCAAAGGGGGGAAATGGATGATTTAGATATTAGTCCCTCAAATCTTCAATAATTCCATATTAGTCCCTCAAATCCTAAGGGTTCTTGCAATTTGGTCCCTCAATGACCAAGTACACCTCAACTAATGTTTTTTAAGGGTTATTTACAATTACACTCTATAGTTTACAACTTTGTTACCACAAAGTTTTGTTTGACACTCTGATATCCCAACGTTTATACCTATTTTAACTCTAACAACCCAAAGTTTTTTCCCTGACACTTTGATAGTACAAAGTTCACTCAGTTTTTACCTTTCATATCCCAGAAAATTTTATCTTCAACACCTCTAAGTTTTCGTACTTCTTAAGTTTGATACATAACATTGGAGCATTAAAGTGTCAAAAACAAAATTTTGGGACACCAAAGTGAAAAGGTATAAATGTTATCGTATCGAAGTGTCAAAAAAACTTAAATTTATCAAATTTACAAAAGGTTTAAAGTTTAGAATATCAAAGTTTCAAAAAATCTATGGGGGTATTAGCGTAAAAAAATGTGTAAGCTTTGGGGTACCAAAGTACAAATAACCCTTTTTAAACAAGATGTCTTTTTGGATGAAAATATAACTGAAGGGTCTTTTTGTCATTGAGGGACCAAATTGGAAGATCCCATAGGATTTGAGGGACTAAGGAGCAATTTCAAAGATTTGAGGGACTAATATGGAATTATTGATGACCAGAGAGACTAATATCTAAGTAACCCCAAAAAAACGATGTTATGCACAGAGCTCCACTATGTCAACCTAGCGTCCAGCAAGGTTTTGAAAACCTAATGTGCTTAGAAGGCGTAAGAAAATAAAACAGTAGTCTATACAATAACCAAAATGACCAAAATAATTTCAAGCATTTACACAAATAAAACTAATTCTCACTGAAATGATAGGTAAATTTCAGGTGCCATAATTCCCAGAAAATACATAATTGAAAAGAATAGTAGTAAGTTGCCTCTCAAACACCAATTATATTACAGTAGTTTCTGAAGATAAGTGGAACCCAGACCCGCTGTAAACAGGTCTGGGCAATGCCCATGGAACCAGTGGCAGATCCAAAAAAAGAACAAATTTTCACTGTAGACCCAAACAGAATTTTAATTACCAAAATCGACCGATTTTTTTTTTAATTATCAAAATCGACCCGTTTTATGCCACGTAGGCTTAATCCAGTTTCTTAATTAGTCGGGGTTGCCAACCCCGACTGTTTAGAAATTGTTAAACCCCAATTAGAAGCCTTAAAACCCGGTTTAACAACTCCTAAACAGTCGGGGTTGGCAACCCCGACTAATTAGGAAACTAGATTAAGCCTACGTGGCATAAAACGGGTCGATTTTGATAATTAAAAAAACGGTCGATTTTGGTAATAAAAATTCAGTTTGGGTCTACAGTGAAAATTTGTTCTCCAAAAAAATTCTTGGGTACGGACAATAAGTATCCACTTGCCTAAAAAAAATAGTATTATAAAACTATAGTACCTTATGAATATTTACTCAGTGTTTTTTTTTTCGGTTTCTAGTGCTGTAGTTTTGGGCTTTTAATGCTTAACTGCTTAAGCCCGTTTGACTTGATAGTTAGAAATTAAATGGACTTTTACTTTCTAATAAGCTAATTTAATTTGCTACTAATTAGTGTTTTAAGATAGGTTAGGGTGCTTCCTTTTTTTGTTTTTAATTTTTTTTTTTGGGTGGGGGGGAGGGGGGTGCGCAAGATCATCAATTTTACAATTGCATGCAATGGGTAAAATTTTAGGGATGCAATCGCAACCCTACACTATACTTGCATCTGCCCCTGTGTGAAACTCAGATTGTACTATAAGTAGTGTTTAAAAATACCCGTTATATAACTTGTTTTGTAACTTAACGATGCCATCTTTTTAATTAACACACTCGTTTAAACCTAAAACTATTAACCCAGAAAAAACACATTATATTGCGTTAAATGTGTGTTATATTATATAACCCATTAACATAGGTTTTTAAGGTCAAATTGAATCTCTGATTAGGACGTGTTGATGAATCTCTACCGTCCAAATCATTTAAACCCTACCCATTTTAATCTCGATCACCTTATTCTCTTCTTGCGAATATGTAATCTCTTCGCCTCCTCCAACCCGAAACCCTAGCTCTTTACCTCCTCTGAAACTCCTCCAGCAATCGGCAACTTCAGTGACTCCTGTGAGATAAATTTTTTATTTTTCAGTTATGTTTCTGGCATTAGTTTATATCCTTTAAACAAAGAGTGATTTTGAAATTACTTTCCAAATTTCAATCCTTTGTATTGCCAATTTACCATAAATCATATCGAACTTGTTGCTCCCTTACTTTACCCCTTCAACATAATTTTTTAAGACCTATCACAGAATTAGAGCACCGAGATTAATTAGTGGGTTAACTATATTGTTTAGTTAATTACGTTCAGTTATTACTTGATTTTGATTAGGTTTTAGTTTTAAAATTAAGTTGCACGCAAGCTCTGTATATGCAAAAAAAATTTATTGTCGTTACATAATCATGTTTAGTTTTGTTGGTGTAGTGAACTTGATTAGGAATTAGAATATTTTTGCGAAATTAAGAACTCGAGAGTTGGAAGTGTCAATTTGTTTTATTGCCTTAAATTGGACGACTTAACATACTTGATTATTTGATGATGTTTATTAGAATGATTGTTAGTCATATATGACTAACTTTTGTTAAGAAATTGTGATACTATATTTTTATATTTGATAATTGTGATGTTATGTTTGAAAAGTATTAAAGTTATTATAAATTGTTAGTATTTATAAAATATCTAAATAATTAATAAACAATATAACCTACATTATGCATTACGTTTTTTTTGCATTTTTTTCCTTAACCCTTGGTAGGAGGCCAAACATTACATGACTAATTTTTGTTATTTTCAACATTGGTTATATGCAGCAGGCAAACCTGAATGTGGCTCGCGTTTTGACTAGGTGGTTGTTGCCCAATGCCCAATTACATAGAACTCAAACGACTTAAGTTTCTTGTATAATAAATGATACTCCAGGGGGGCCTACATTTCATCCAAGAGATGAAATAGCTCTCTTATTGCATGCAGGAGAAAGGTTTCTAGAGACTATAAACAACCCCTACTCTAGAGAATCATCAAAAAAGAGAATGAGTTCAAAATCTAAGTGCCCTTTGCTATCATCATCAATAGTTCTAGACTTCTAGTTTGAGGTGGCAAGTTTTATCAAGCATCATGAATAGCATAGCAGATTGTTATTGAAGCATCTCCTATCAAGGCATAAAGATCAATCCCGAAGAGACATCTAGTTGCAAGCAACCAACGATCTTGGACAAAGATATCCACTGTTTACAGCTTTGCATATTATGTTGCATACCACATTATGCTGCATAGCGAATTATTCCTAGAATTACAGCATGGTAGCACTAGGCTCCATTACTTGCTTCTAGTGCATGACATAATCAAGACCAAAATTAATGAGACCAATGATACAAGGGGATGGAAAAAAAAGTAGATGGACAGCCAATACAATCAACTAGACAATTACAAAACGAAACACAAAAATGCAGGTCAAAGTCTTCAACAGCTTAAAAATTAAACGTCAACAGTATATGCACCAAAGGGCTGAAGGTATACCAGATCTGGAATTAGAATGAAAATCAGACATGATTCAGACCACCTATATCAGAGCAAGGCCATAGGTAGTAAGTTTTTTAAAAACCAGACTAATGATACAAGAGGCAACATGCCGAGGACAGGATGTCTTTAACCTGACAGCTTCTGAATCACAAAATCCTAATCCACCTGAAGGTTACCAGCGGTAATTGAGGGGTATACCACAAACACTACAAAATTTTACATGACTCTGCTCATCCCTAGTGATCAATCAACATCAAATAAAGATGCCAACACATACTGTTCAAGTCAAAAATCACTCTGGGAAAAAAACATCAGATTTAGATCACAATTCTTCCCATACACCTTGTTTGGATGGAGGTTAATGGATGGAAGTTAAAAGTAAAATTACAATTTTACCTTGTTTGAGAGTTTTTTGAGGGGTTAAGAGGATGGAATGGAAGGTTAAATTTCCTTCTATTTTCCTCCCCTCCAATTTTGGGGGTAGAGGATGGAATGGAAACCAATGTAAAATTTTACAATGTGATAAGACAATTATATCATTATGACATTAAAATTAATAGCTAAGGTATACTCGCATCCAATATATAAGGGTATTTATGTAACTTTATACATATTCACTTCACTTCCCTCCTCTTTATTAGAACTCCCAAACAAGGTGATGGGAATCCATGGAGAGTATATTTCAGGAGAATGAAACAAGTAATTGGATTTGGAGGATATTGATTGATTCTGGAAATATTCGTTATGATCTCAGAGATTTTAATTGATAAGATTTTATAGTAGTTCTATTTTTGCTAAGATTTGAACGTGATTTATGGATTTGATTTGATTTTGTTATGGTTATAAATAATAATGTAAAATGCCTCAGTAAGGGCAGACTATTTTGATATGATAACTTTGAGTTTTACATTAGCATGTGAATTGCTTTGAGGGTGTGAAGCCCATTTTATTTTAATTATTCTGATCAAATCACAGCCTTTCATCATACCCTCAACCCATATTCAACCTTCCACTCAAACAAACACCCCATCTCCTTTCAAGATCATGTCATACTGTTCACGTAAACAGTAACTCCGGTAGTGTTCACGCTTGCTTCGATAATGCCGCGCGATTCTCCCATCTTCGTCAACATTGGATCACTGTTCACAGCCACTGATCACTGTTCACGTGAACAGTATCACCACAGAGTGCGTGGTAAACTCAGATCTAAGTTGAGACCTCGTTGGTTCCTCAATCTCGTGGAACAGTTCACCAAGTTTGTAACAGAGCCTTTCGACTCAGTTCTGATTCGGATCTTATACGATTTGGTGTGAGTTCCTTACACCCTCAGGTGATCTCTAATCATAATCGCATATCCAAACCTTGCTCCTGCAACGCTATAGAACATGTAGTCAATTTATGAATATCATTGGTTATTGTTCTCTATATGTAGATCTTGTTTAAATGATCATCGCATGCATATAACTGGATTGCATTCATACTTAGGACCCTGTTAGACTTTTGCATACATGACTAGTTCCATGCACTTAGTTGTTTTCTAGGTTATCATCTGTGCGGTTGCTTGATTCATTTGGCATTAGTATTTTCCTTTGTCCTGTCCTGCGTCACAAGGTAAAACAAATTTACTTCTGTTTCCCTCACTAAACTTCCAAACAACATTTTATCTTTTGACTTCCATCCCCTACCTTTCCTTTCCATTATTTAACTTTCCGTCTCTTGCCTTAATAAACTCCCTTAATAAACTTTCCATCTCTTCCCTTAATAAACTCCCAAACAAAGCAATAAGCTAGTTATGAAGAAACATATAGTAAAGCTTGACGAAGAAACAAGATTTTGCACTTCATGATCAAAGCACTCTAAAATGTTTAATTCTCATAATATTTGAAAAGCAGCTAGATTGTTCATACTCACCACAATCAAATAAAACTAAATATTCAAATTAGCCAAAATGAAGTATGATGAACATCGTACACCTACATGTGTGAACAGTGTTTAGTATGGAAAACATCTCATTTTCTTGGAAATGCAGAAAAGAAGTAATTAGCTGTCAGTGAAGATAGATACCTGATGAAGATGTATACTAACAGGACTAGTATTGCCATTTGCATATGAAGAGCGCATGGTTGGTGGATGATGATATTTACACATGTTTCCAAACTTACAAATCCCCGTCTTCATGTAGTACTGGCAGACAGTTTTCCCCTGTCCCTCTGGCACTTTCTGGTGAACGCTTGAAGGTCTAGTGGAGGATGATATTGGGAGATAAGCTCCAGGATAAGCTGATGTTGGAGAAGACTGATAATGGACCGGATATGATAGTCCTGCTTGAACCATTTGTTGCCCGCAAGGATACACCACAGGGCTTACAGGTTGCTGCTTTACATGAAACCAAAGGGAAAAGGGAACTCATAATTTTCCTCGCTGAAGCTTCTAAAGCTATATAATAGTAGACAAGAACAACTAGTTTTCGAAAAAACAACACTAACCTCGTAAGGACTCCATCCAGGAACTGGAACAATGCTGGGAGAGACCAAGATAGGACCATAAAAACCGGGCATACAAGATGTTGGTGATATTGAAGGGTTTCCCACTTGCCAACTGGGTAAAGATGGGTACGGCTGAGATGGAGGAACAAAAGGAGGTTGCACCATTGGATAAGTTGCAGGTGGTGGTGACTGAATAGAGGGACTAATTGGCTGTGGATGATCGAATTTACAGGCAGAACCAAACTTGCATTGCCCCGTTTTGACATAATAGGAACATTCTCTCTCACCCTGAAACTCAAGATCCAGTAGTAGACTTAGCAAAGATAAACCAGTAAGTTGATAAATAATGCTACAAAAAGTGAGAAAAAAACTGGAAGACAATTAGAAGAAAACACTACCTGCCGCAGAGGATATCCACTATTATTCAACAAAACTGATCCAACTCCGTGCTTCGGGTGATGGTATTTGCAAAGTGGGCCAAACCTACATTTTCCAGTCTTCAAAAAGAACTGCAATTATGAATACAGTAGTTAAAAAGATGCCCATGATAGGCATTAACTTAGAAACAAGTTTATAATGATCAATCAAAAATTCTTTCTGAGATCATGCAGATCAAAGCCACGAACTACTCTAGACATAATGCAGTATGATGCCAAGAGCTTCCAGTACCTCACAAACAGGCTGACCAACACGCTCTGGATACTCAGAACCACCAAGTTTTGCAGCATTGCTTTCCTGAAGAAATTTCATGTAGAGAGCAAGGTTATTGACAACGGATAGCGATGGGTAGCGGTGAGGCATCGCTAAGGCTATTTGGGGCTATTGTGGTAAAATAGCGGTATAAAACGCAAAATCAAATAGTGGTCTAATTTAGATATGTGTAAATACTAAAAAAAGATTAAAGAAAAATCTAGAAAAACTAAAAGTGCATATTTGATGATTTAAAGAAACCCTAAATATGAAATAGACATGTAACCGTCACATAATACCAAAGACGACGGGAGAAGAAGTCAAAGAGTCATCGTGATGAGGACATCTAGGCACGTGCACGGGACTTTCGCCGTGTTTATCAGCGTAGAAGACGCCGTGTTTCAGCCTTGCACCGGATCTCTGCGATGTGGTTTTGATAATTTAGATTTTTGTTACTTTCAGTTTAGTAGTTGATTTGAATTTGAATTGTGAGATTAGATATGGTAGTTATTTATTTTGATATCTGATTGGTTAAGAGAGATTTGATTGAGAGATTTCCAAATCTGTAATATTTTCCCTTTATAAGCTTGCTGTAATCGGAAACGAACATTAATTTTGGAAGATTTTAAAAAAATTAATTGCAATTACCTGTGTGCTTGAACGTGTGAAACGTGGGTGTGAAACCCTAGACGCTTCCCCCTGTTCCTTCTCCTATTCAAGCAGCCGCCGCCCTCTCCTCTCTCACCTCCGCCATCCCATCTCCGACGACTTCGACAACCACCGCCCTTGTTCCAGATCACCGCTTCGACACCTGCGCCCCTCGTCCCAGTTCTTCGCCGCTGGACAACCGCCGTCGAGCTCACCACTTCCTCCACCTTCGAGCGACTCAGCGCCCGCCCATCCCTCTCTTCCTCCACCTCCGACAACGCCCCACTCTCTGCCGCGTCCATCCCGTCCCTTCGCCGTCCTCAGCCATCGAGACAGCTATCGTTCTTCACCCTCTAGCCGCCATCGCGCGCCTCTCCCTAGACCGAAGTCGCACCGAACAGGCCTTCAGATTTGTTTTTTTTTTTTTTGTGAACAGATCCGACCCATTTATATTTGGATCTAATTGGAGTTGGTCCAGACTTGAACCAGGTTCAGTTGGACTGATCTGAATCCCGACTCCGCAGTCCATTGCTGCATGGCCGATCCCGACATTGAAGACGCTGCATTTGTGATTGATCAGGAGACCGGAGTAGTGGATTTACATCTTTCCCCGTGGTTTGATTACCAACCATTCGAGAGCGTACCCGAGTATGTTGAGCGTGTGACTCATCAGATCGTCGATAGCATGAGAGTCGTCTGGGAATTAGTTCGTGGCATCGACGTTTCCATCCGGATATACCACTTTATCCTAATTACGTCGTCCTCGATGGAGAGCTTCCACCCCTTATATTTGGCATCGTCGAACCACCTCCAGAGGATCCTCTCGTCGAACCAGTTCAACCCGACGAAGGTTCAATTTTCTTACGCCCAAGTATTTTCGGAATTGCTTTTGCGTGCATGTTATTATCAATCTTAGTATCAATTACGATTTGTGATGTATTCAGTGTGATTAGTGCGCAAGTGATTTTTTTGCTAAGTATTTCTGCTGATATAAATATTACAAATTGAACTGTATTAAGAGAACGAATCATTACATTAATTATCTGAATAATGTTGCAAAGGTTCAAACTTAGTACATTGCAACTTTTGCTTAAAAACCATCGTTCGCTTCATTTTACTCTTGAATTTCCTGCTTAGATCGATCGTTGATTTGGTGAAGCATTGTTGTCGTTGATCTTGCACCTGCATATACATTGTTTCACATCACATCGTCTTCTAGAAGATGAGCTGAACGGTGAGAGGATTGCCCTAGGAGGAGCTCACGGTGAAGGAGGTGAGAGGAACTGCTGAGTTAGATGCCAGAGGTTATGAGAGGCAGCGGGAGCATGCTGAAAATCGCGGGAGGTGATCAAATGCAGTAATTAAAGGTCGGGTTTAATTTTAAAAAAATAAACCCCAAACCGCTTTTAAATAGCAACCAAAAAGCGGATTTTGCACGCAATCACCGCTATTTACCATTAGGGCGCACTATTGGCTGCTTTTGCGAATGGAAAGTGCATATTCCACAATACGTCACTACTATTGGGCGATAGCGTAGCGGGAAGGGACCGCTAACGCTATTAGTGCCGCTATTGCAAGGCTATTTACCACTATTTATAACAGTGATAGAGAGAATTTAACAAAAATAGATGTCACCTTGAAAGAATGAACCGAGAGTGATAAAGAAAAAGATCTGCCAAACCCTATTGTCCAGAAAATATTGCACTAAAGCTATATCATAACCTAATCAAAAGAAATTAAGTCGCATCAATAGAAAACTGCCAAATTTCACCACCCACCCACCCACCCCACCCCACCCCTCAAACAACTAACACCTAAGGTATTCATCATGTAATTAGATTGCATAAATATAATGTAATTAGTCAAGTTTAAAAAATGATGTTAAACTACACATATTACTGGTGTCTCACGAATTACCTCAAATTGTCAAGACTCACTTGTGGCACACATTAGTCAATATGTAGAACAAGAGCAAATTTCTTTCCCCATAATAATCAAATGATTAATTGTCAGAAATCAATATCATGACCTTATTAATCAAAGAAATAAACTTAGAGTAATAGAAAAAGCCTTAGCCAATGTCATCAATCACTAAAATATACATCTTGGTAACGATAAGAAACTTTGTTAAATTAGCTTGCTGTGGTAAAACGAGACATTATTGTGATTTTCACAAACTATCTTGAAGAAAAGTTGGAGACTTCCGGTGCTGTCTGCACAGAATGCCAAAAGTCATTCCAACAATTTTATAGGAACATCTCTCCCTAGTAGAGGAGTTGGGACCTGCCCGCTTTCTTTTATTCAGATTGAGTAAATCTTCTCCTTTATACGTGAAGGTAGAAATTATGAAAGAAAAAGCACGTGCAAACACACAAACAAATCAGAAAAAACAAGCATGCACAAACACCAGCCATGAAACATGCCCACATGTGCCACGCCCACACATGTAGAGATACACACACCAATGCATAATATGCCAAAGTCATATTTAATGCATTCACATGTTTATTTTGCAAGACGTCACCAAATTAGTAGTAAACTCTATTACTATAGTGCAATTATTAATCAAAGAATCAGCTTGAATTATTAAAATAAAAAAAAAGAACAAAAAATCACTTATCGCTGTCATCAACTGTAAACTGGTATATTTGTAAGAAACTTCTCTGCAGGAAAACAACACATTGTCGTAATTTCAACAAGCCTATTATCTTAAAGACATTTTGGTGCAGGAGGGTGGGTGTACTTCTTGCGTGACAAAAGGCCACCAGTTTCACAACATCCCATTTAAAGGAGAGGATGGTCAGTTCCTGTAACGAATTTTCTCCTTGTAGGAGATGCTAGATGTTATGAAACAAGCAAGCACATGCAGACACATCAATAATAGCTAGGAGGCTAGAATGTGAACACCCCCAGAGATAAGGATGCATACACACACAAGTAAATACCACAACAAGCATGTGAACCCACATGTTCCACATGCACAATTTGGTGCATGAATGCACGCAATTTATATTTAAAAAAAGAAAAATGAAAACATGTTGAAGATCATAGAATCAAGGAAACTTGCCAAGATTTCAAGATGAATTTTTTTTCCTGATGGAAAGAGAGCATGATCCACCTTATTCAGTTTTAAAAAAGGCAAATGTTTGCTTTTGAGTGGCACAAAAGACAAGTTAAAAAAGGCAAATGCGTGCTTGTTGTGATGGTACAAAAGACAAAAATTACAGGTTCAAGCCAATCTGCCAATGCTTGAAAAGGAACTTTCCACCTTACAAAGGATTATGTAGGAGTTCTCCCCACTTTATTCAGTTAATGCATTCATACACAGGGCGACAAATTCATGCACAAAAGAAGAGAACAGAAACAACAACAGCCATAGATCGTTGCAAGTCATCAGCTAATCAACTTCCTATATTAGGCAAACTTAATAATTAAAACCCAAGTTTCAGTCTTAAACAAATTTAAAGTAAGGGTTTTTCCATTGAAACCATCTTTAAAATAGGGTCATTCTATAGAAACCACCTTTGATTTTCAATTTATACATAAACCATCTTTAAAGCGCTTTCTGTTGCAATCAACCATATGGGCCCACTTTTCAATTAATTTTTTTGGGTAATTGATCCCATGTAACCTCTATTATTGGCCATCTATCTAATATACTTGGTATTTAACAACTGATTATTACAACAAAATAAAAAATAAAAGGTGTCTTAAAAGTGGGTACAAGTAGGGGATTGCAACAAAAAAATGCTTTAAAGGCGGTTTGTCCATAAATTGAAAATCAAAGGTGATTTTTATAGAATGACCGTATTTTAAAGGTGGTTTCTATGGAAAAAATAAAACCTTAAAAAGTATTCCAATGAATCATACAAATAAACATGCATAAACTAATATACAACACATCAACCATGAAAAACGTATTAACATAAACAAAGGTTAACCCAAGTTTCTCGTACTCATGGCTGATATAATTCACACTACAACTCAGTCAAAATTGTAGGAAGAAATAGATATCTACATTCTAACCAAGCATAAAATTAGTAGTCAAAGTTGAATCCTTACAACACAACGGTCACGAGGGTGATTATATCTACACCTCCCTCCAAAAGCACAGCATCCATTTCGAATAAAGAAACTGCAGTCCTGCTCGCCGGGTCTTTCTGGGTACACCCAATCCTCACTGCTGTTACTGCCCAATCCCAATCGCCCCATCGATCCTGCCAAAAACGCAAAATCCCCCAAACAAAGCCAGTCAGCAGAGTAACTATAACCTGCAAGAAACTCCACCTCTGTGCTCTAAACACTGAAAGGAAAATAATCCAATGAAATTTTCACGCAAAAGTTTAAACAAAAATGGAAAATAAAAATCACAGGCACTTCAATCTCTGACCTAACCCTTAAAGGTACATCATTAAAAAATCAGTCATTAAAAAATACTTTAAATGAAGAAACCAATTAGGGTTTATGACAATGCGAAGTTCTATAATCTAGCTACTCCGTTGATCAATCTCATTTACAAAGTTCAGGCATATAAACCGGACGCACAACTAAAATATATCATTAAAACCCAAAAAAAAAAAATGTTATAAAAATGTGTACTTATTTTTGAAGTAAAGATTCTTACCTTCAAGGCCGGTGCTTGGATCGGGGTGGATCCCATCCACGGCGGCGCTCCGACTGAACCGTACCATTTAGGGTTTCTAGAACGTTCAGGAAGATTCTAGAAGCGTAATACAGAGGAGAGATTGACGACGGAATGGAGTTTGGCTTGCTTTCCTCTCCTTTTTTCCCCCTTTTTTAAATGATTTTTTGTTTCTATTTAAAGTACGTTTTTTTTTTTTATTGTTTCCAGTCGCCCTTGATCTTTTCTGATTACAGTAGCTTATACACCCGCCAAAGAAAAGAGAAAAGGGCTTACTTATGAACAAACAAAATATCTCTGTCAAAAGCTATTGGTACTTTGCATATGAGCTCCTGTTTATTCTCATTATTGCACTATAGGGGACCTTGGGATGCAGCTTTGATTAAACGTGGTACTTTAACCAAACAAATAATACCTATGAAATATCTTGTAAATAATAGCACAAATATCCTCATTTTTATCCCTCATAAAACAAGAGAAATTTATTTATCGCAATAAGCTAAAAATGTAAGAACTAACTTTGCATAAAATGATTTCCAAACAAAATCAAACAAAACATGCAAAAACAATATTTCAGAGGAGTAACAAGCAACTGCTGTTAGGTCTCGTGTTTTGATGATGATTTACAAACCTCATTATTGATATTAATTGCTTGTCAAGTGATCACACGCAAGATATGTTTATCAAGCAATACAGTGTCATGTAAAGGAGGATTGATGGACTTGCACGTTAACGATGATATTCATAGAGGTGGAGGCAAGTTGATGAAGAAGCCTTAAATGCTCAAAGATTGACTCATGCAAATATCTACTTAAGAAGAGCGTTCAAGTATATATTCAATAATAGCTTCATCAACAACAAAACTTAGCAAATATCGATATTCTAGCATTGTATACATTTGTAAGCGATATTTGCATTTTTATTTCTCTCTAGATCATATTGTAGGCAATAAATAAAATTGATAAATCTTGAAGCATTAAGGGATTATACACACACATACTTCAAAATTCGTTCTTATTAAAATCTTTAAAAAATATTTTTGAATAAAAGTTTGTTCGAAGAAAATGATTTCTATCCTTAGTACTTTATAACTTCAAGTATTTTCCAAAGCCTCTAAACTTCTTTTAAGTCGTTTCAGCTATTTTAAATATAAGTCAATTTTTTAGTCTATTGGTCGATCGATCGTAATCATTGGTCGACCGACTATATTTCATTTTAGAGTATCTACAAATTGTTTCTGTGCGGTCGACCAACCAAAACTATCAGTCGACCGGTCCTTTAGCAGTTGACTGATAATGATTATCAACCGCACTGTATATTTTCAGTCGTTCTGGTCGGTCGACTGGTTCGTTGATCAGTCGGTCGAGTTGCGGATTTTCAGGTAACGACTATTTTTATCTGAATCCGGTTTTTAAGGGATTTGTTTTGATTTCAAAAAATATTTTTTGGCAGATTTAATCTGATTTGGAGCCCATAGCTTCTCATGTGGTTGAGAGGATATAAATAGTCCTCAAATATCCATTTGATTTTTTTTAAGAAGAAGAACAACAAGGCAACTTGTGATTCAATTTTTCAAAGCAAAATTTCTCAAGCCTTTTTTCTTATAAGTCTTTCACTTCCATATACTCACAATCCGAGTGCTTCAATAGTCAATCTCTTCATCTTTATCATAGAATTCTTGTAAGAGAGATTATTATCTTCATCTTGTATTGTGTGGCTTTGTGTGAAGAGTTGGATCTCGAGGAGATCATCGTGTAAGAAGTTTCGGCATTCAAACCGGATTGTGAAGTGGAATATATCATCGGGAGAGATGGTTGGGGACGTAGGTCCAGAGTGGTCGAACCTAGTGAGCCATCTTCATTGGCTAACTATCTCTCATCCTCTCTCTTTTATTTTTGCTTATTATCATATTTTGTTTCTTTGATTGAATTGTATTTTTATTAGTTGTACATTTTTTTTTTTGATTACCCTATTCAACCCCCCTCCCCCCTCTAGGATACTTTCAACTGCCACTGGTCCATTTGGCTGTTTGAAGAAGATGAAGAAACTATTCTAGGTACAACCGCACGAGATAAGTTGATAAATCCGTCCGTGAGTTTAGATGGTGCATCAAATCTACAGTGGATCTTTCTTCGCCCCATAGAATACTTTATTAGGGAATCCGTCTAACATAATTCTCCTTTGAGGAGCGTCTCGGATAGTTGGGCGTGGCGACAGGCAGGGGCGTGGCGGTCTTTTTCTTTTTGGATTTTTGTATGCAGGGGCAATTTTGTCATTATGTCACTGTCACAGCTGCTGACGGTGTGTTGGTGGACCAATAAAAAGTGGGCTCGTAGCACAGGTCCTGAGTGTAGCACATGCCGACAGATTAATAAGTGTTTTCTTGGCGGTCGCTAGCAATTTTCATAAAAAAATTATTCAAATTTTATGTAGTCAAATGTGGAACATAAGTGGGTTTTATCATGAAAATCATCTTAAAATAGGTTCAATAGATATAAACTATTTTTTTTAATTATTTGTAAACCACTTTAAGTAGCTTTAAATTTTAATGAACTATTTTTTTAATTTCTAGCCAATTAATACCTAAATTACACAGTGTATCTTCATTGATAACACGTGCTTAACATGTGTTTCCAAACGACACTTGTAATTAATTGATTAAATTTTGATAAATGGTAACTGATTGAAAACTAAATCTACTTATATGATTGTTTACATATTAAAATGGCTTTAAATGTTGTTTTTATGGACTCAACTTATTTGAAAGGTGGTTTTCTAATGGAAAAATCCATTATAATTTGATAAATTGTGCTCTTTAAATAACAACAAAAGACCAAATTTGATGGCCAAATTTAAAGAAAATTAAGGTTGACATAGAACGTTTGTCATAGTTGGATAATGCATAGCTATCCTATTCTATCACAACTCTGGTGAGTCCATAAAGTACATTAATCATCTCAACCCTTTAAAACTGAGTCTTAATTATTCTGGCTCAATTTTAAGATCAATTGATTACGTATTCGCTAAATCAAAATAGAGCTATCCTTATAAGGATTCCTTTTTTTGTTGCTGTGGTGGACTTTCTCCCTTTCTCTTCCCCCCGCCCCCGCCCCCGGGCGGGGGGGGGCTAGAAAAAGTAGGCCAATATTGACCAACTTCTTTTCCCAACCAGAGCCATTTTAGAAGGTCGTCAAAAACGGGTCCTAAAATTTTAGATTAAAACCAACAAATTTGATCTGCGTACGGTGTTGATGTAAAATAAACCAAATAATTATTTAAACATAGGGTTTAAAATACACCATAAAAATAATTAGTTCAAACAAATACTTTGTGAATTATGCCGCAACTTACATTATCCTAAGATGTTGAAATAAAAAATGAATTTAAGATCAATTATATAGAGTGACCCTAAAAATAATTAGTTTGGTTCTAGGAATTACTTTGGAAGCAAGTAGGTTCAAGAATATATGGGTAAAAGCTTGGGTTCATCGGGAAAAACCTTTAAAAAAGTTGGTACGTACTAAATGTAGGTTAAAAATGAAATAGTGTTAGGTGAATTATTTTGGATCTAAGTATGATTTTGGAAGTAGATGGAATTAAAAATAAATGGGGATTAGACTTTGGGTTATATAATAAAAAAGGGCGAATTTGAGAGTAAATACAGGTAATGTTTTTGGTTTGTAGGCAAAAAAATGTTCTATTGTACATTAATTTTATTATATTATTTTATTAAATTTCATGAAGTATATGCTTTGTTCTTAAAATGTCATTTTTAAAGTTTGTGGGCAAAAAAAAAAAAAGTTTATAAATGGGGTTTATAAGAAAAAGAATTTTTTTTTTTGTCTAAAAAAATATGGTCTACAATATTTCATAGCATTTTGCAACTCACTGTAGCTTGAAAAAGACATTCTATAGTGGTAAACCCAATTTAGCTTAAATCATACTGTAAATTTAAAGATATAACAATTTACATCGAGTATCAAACTATAAATTCAAAGCGGATTTAAAGTTAATTCGACAGAATATTTGATGTCTAAGAGTAATTAAAGAAGTGAATTAGTCTAAAAATAAATCGGGGTAATATTTTTGGTTTATAGACGGAAAACCCATTTTCAATTTGCAATGTCGTAACATTTGTATGAGAAGGGACAAAAATAGAAACATTTTTGGTTTAAAAAGTACATTTTACCTAATTGTTAATTTAGAACAAAAATAGAGCTAATAAGAAGTGAAAGAGTCACAAAAAAATGGGGTAATGTTTTTGGTTAAAAAAAACATTTTATCTAATTGCTTAGAACAAAAATAGAGGTAATAATAACATTTTGGTTTAAAAAATACATTTTATCTAATTGCGTAGAACAAAAATAGAAGTAAATAAGTATAAAAATAAATATGGATAATGTTTTTTGTTTATAGGTAGAAAACCAAAAACATTGCTTAGAACAAAAATAATAACAGCTTTGGTTTAAAAAAAAGTACTCTTTATCTAATTACTTAGAACAAAAATAGAGCTAATAATAACAATTTTGGTTAAAAAATACATTGCATCTAATTTCTTTGAAAAAAATTGAAGCGAATGAGTCTAAAAATAAAGAGGGTAATATTTTTTATTTATAGATAGAAAACTCATCTACAATTTGCAATGTTGCAACATTCGTATGAAAAGGAACAATAATACAATTTTGGTTAAAAAAATACATTTTTATCTAATTGTTTAGAATAAAAATAGAATAAAATATAATGGCGTATGTTGTATATCAAATTGTCAAATACTAAGTGGTTTAAAATTAATTCAATAAAGTATTTTAGATTTTGGAATGACTTTAAAAGCAAGTGGGCTTAATACTCAATGACAGTAAATTTTGGTTTTATGGACAAAAAAATTCTCGAGGGGGGGGGGGGGGGGGGGTTGTTATGCGTTTAAAATAAATGGGATTAAGGCTTTGGTGTATCAGCAAAAAATTATCTGTAGTTCCAATTGGAAAGATGAAAATATAATCACTTTGTATTTTGGTTCAAGAATAACTTTTTAATTGTGTGAGTGTAAGAGCAAATGGGATGAGATTTTGAATTTATAGATGGAAAATCATAGTAGCGCTTTTGAAAATAATGAAGTTAAATTTAAATGGATAGTTATCATGTTTAAAGGCAAGAATATAACTTTAAATATGGATTTTTTAAAAAAATACGTGGAGGGAAGCACTAGACTTAGGCCTGTCCAAACGGCTCGGCCCGACAAACCGGGCCCGGGCCTGGCAAAACCCGTGGTCCGGACCAATGACCGGGCCGCCCATTTTATTTTTTTATTTTTTTGTTAAAAAAATCAAGAATAAATAACAATAAATTAAGCAAAATTTTGATAAAAAGTAATTGTTGTAATATACTAAAGAAATGAAACAAGAGACAAGAGACAAGAGAAGAAGAGAAAATGTGAACTTGTATTCAATCTTTCATTTCCATACATCGTACTATTTATAGATACATGATGGAATACAAAA
>BQKN01065516.1:254846-272978 GCA_022839385.1 Asparagus kiusianus
ATGCTGAGCTAAGCTAAGGGACCTATAGGCAATTTTATACGCCTACACCTGCATTGATGCCAGACGCCCAGAATGCTTCAATGGCTAATTTTTTGTTATCTTGGAGCCCAAGTTTGATCCAATGGCTCACATTCATTGATGTTTACTATAAATAGGGATAGAGATTGAGGGGTTAGAGGTATAAAAAATTTTATAACTCCATTTGGAGAGGAGGGTTACTCTTAATTGAGAAGACCTTCTAATTTTGTAACTTTTTGTTACAATCAATAAAAGAATTTTTTTAACTCTTCATATTTTTCTTTTCTTCTCTTTGTTTGGTGATGAAGATGAAGATGAGATGAAAATGAAGATTAAGAGTGAGGTTTGCTTTCATCTTGGGGTTAGAACCCTCTTAGGTGGTAAATTTGCTCTTTGTTAATATTTTTATCTTTTTATTTTCTTGCTTAAATAGCCAAGAGACTAGAGTCTTAGATTTATTTTATGCTTATATAGTAGATTTATTTCATGCTTATACAGTAGATTTATTTTCTCGCATTTAATTCTTGTAATTTATTTTATAGTTTAGTTTTTGTAATTTATTTTGTAGTTAGATTTTATTTTCTTGTACTATTCATCTTAAGGCCAGAACCCTCTTAGGATTAGTTTTTATTTTCCTTTATTTTCATTCGCCTTGAGGCTAGAACCCTCTAGGGAATTGCCTTTTCTTTTGAGGCGGGTTCAATTCTAGATTCCACATATCTTTAATTGAACCCTCATTCTTTTCTTTCTTTATTTTTTCCTTTTCTTTTATTTTCTTGATTTTTATTTTCTCCATTTTCCCTTTCTTTCCTTGTGATTTCATTTATTCTTTATCTATCACTCTCAATATCAATTTTTACACACAATCATTCCCATTCTCTCCATCTCTCCACAATCACATCTATCATCACTCCTAATTGTCATGCACACAATATACGAACTGATTCTAATAATTTCCTACAAACACCTTCCTCGTGGGATCGATAACTTTTTATACTATAACTTGATTAATTGTGCACTTGTAATTTTTGGTATATGTTTATGCCACATCAAGTTTTTAACGCCGTTGCCGGGGAAGGTGCTTAAGTAGAATTTTTATTATTTTGGTTCTTTAACTTGTGTGTTTTCTTGTGTAAGAACTACTTGGAGATTGAAGATCAAGGATTGGAGATTAAGGAATTGAAGATTTGCTTTAGGTATGTCTTCTATCTAGTATTTCTAATTCCACCCTTTAGTTTGTTCCTCACAATTAGAGACAAATAGGATTAAAAAAAAAGATTTTTTTTTTCGTCGACCATAATAAAATTCACCCTCCACTTGAACATTTACTAACAATATAATAAATTCAAATAATATTCCCCTTCTCCCATTTGTTTGATTGTTAACCCTAATTAAAAAAACATTTTCTTTTTACCATCCTTTTTAGTCACTTTTAATTCCTAGGGCTGCCATTCATATAGTTAGTAGGAATTCACCAAGTGATTTGAGCATCTTGATTGGACAGAAACTTAAAAATATTTTTAATGGCAATACCCCCTAATCAAGATAAGGTGAGAGATTTCATCACCTTTTCCTTAGCCCACAAGTCATTAATTCCTCACTACATAAACCCAAGCCTCTTTAAAACTCATTAGACGTTGACCCTAAGGATTCGAGCTCAATAAGGTACAAGAAATCCCTAAGTGAACCGGTTTAAGTTTTCTTAGATTAGTTGGTGTTTAAGGTAAGGTTTAGGGGTTGCGTAAGCGCTCCGTAAGGAACATGATACTTAATTAATTTCTGATCAACCTCTACTACTATCCTTACCTGGCTAACTAACCAAGTAAAACTTTTATCTTTTCACTTAAGGAATTTTTGGGTTAGGAGCTGGTCTAGCTGAGTTACGCTTAACCCTAGAGTTAGAGTGATTGCAAAGTGATTATTTTTTCTTTTTCTCTTTTTTCCTTATCTTTATCTAAAAAAATAACTTTTATTTTTCTTAAAAAAATTAGGAAAAGAATTTGTTTTTGGTGCATGCAAACTTGGATTAGGGATAATACTAATCGTTTAATCCATTTTGAGCCTTTTGTTTGAAGACATGGCCTATCCTAATACACCAGTTCTTCAAGATATGTGTTATCACGAAAGACCAGAAAAAGAAAAAGATGAGTCTGATTTTAGTTTTGAGGAGATCTTTGGTGAGGAGCTGAAGAAATTAGAAAAATCAGATAAGGTCTTTCAGAATAAGGAAATTGTATTAAACATTTGCTGCTTTGAACTAAATTTTGAAGAACACTTTCTCGATAAACTTAGATTCTTAGAAAATAATCAACAACCAAATTTTCATAACTCAACCATGAACCTTGGGGTTGAGGAAGTTGTTAAAGAAGAATTGGTTGCTAGAATACAAAACTTCACAAATCAAGAGAAGTTCATTAAGAAATTCAAAATGCATGACACCAATAATACTTACTTTACTTTGTTGTAAGAATCATTGCACGTCCCGGAATGTTTGGAATTTTAGCACATCATTGATTATGTTATTTTGAATTTATTTGAAATTCGGGGGAGAATTTTCAATAATACGGTAGGATTCAATGTAGAATACGAGCTCTTCGTGTTGAACCATTCATTCTACATTGTTCGTTCTGTTTTATTTCATAATAATAAAAAGAATTTATTCTTCTCTCATTTGAGAGTTCTTGTTCGGTTGTTAAAAAAAGGAAAAAATAAAAAAATAAAAAAAAGAAGAATAAAATTTTGATTTCATCCTCCTTAGACCAAAGGTAATTACAGATTTTTATCCTCTAAGTCAGCCGACCAAATATAAGTGCTTCACTTCTTATCTGTATTACTTTATGCATCATAGAGTTTGCATTGAGGATAATGCAAAATTCAGGTGTGGGGGTGAGACTTAGTTATTTTTTCCTCTTTATTTTACCTTTTTAGTTGCATTTTTGCATTTTTGTCAGTTTTTTTCTTAAAAAATTATAAAAATATTGTCACTTGCCAAATTAATAGAGCTAAGTAATAATTAATTCATTTGATAAAGTTTAAATTTTCTAATCCCTAGTTTGTTATGTACTCAAGTTTACCTTTTATGATAACTCTAAATTAATTTCTTAAGAAATAATTTTCAATGTAGTATACTTTACTAAAGCCTTAACTTAGACTTTTAATTAAAATAATAAATTTTTTGCATGCTTAACTTAGAGTTAAAAATAATTTTTTAAGTTGTCTTAATTTACATATTTTTCATAATATATACATGAAAAACTAACCTTATAAAAGAAGAGTGCGAAAAATGGCCACAAAAAAAGAAATAGAAAGAAATAAAAACTCTTGAATTCAAGGTGATTCTATCTTATAAAATCTAAGTTGACCGAGTAATTAAGCTCAGGGAGTATTTCCATACTTAATGACCTATGCCCAATTTAGTTGGGATCATTAATGTCCCAAAACTCGTTAAATGGTCACTTAGAAAGCCCGTTAAAGTAGAAAAAATCATAAAGGAAGAAAGAGTTAAAAAAAATACTAACAAATGTTATATATATATATAGTTATATTTGTATATATGGTCTTGAAAATATATTTTTGATCAAGAGACTTGAAAACTATTTAAAACAAAACGTTAGCATGTTTTTTTTCAAAACTTTTAAATTAAATTTCTAAGTTTAGCTTGGTTTTGTATTGCTATAATGAAAAGATTTTCTAGGAAATTTACTTTGGAGTTATATATAAAAGTGTTTTCTTGAGTAGTAACTAGCTTCAATTAGATTATCTAAATTTATAAAGTAAATTTAGTTATTTACTGAATTTTTTAATTTGGTAAGTTGACCTAATTTTGTGGGTATATTCACTGCAAACCCTTACGACACTACAACTCGTCCGCTAGGGTAACCTAGGGGTTTAAAGACTTGTTATATACACTAAATACAACCGCGATTCCTGCGAAAGTGAGTTAGAATTTTTCTTTTTCTTTCTTTGCTAGAGGACTAGCAAAAGTTTAGGTGTGGGGATATTTGATAATTATATTTTTATTATAATCTTATACCATCATTATCTATTTTACATGAATAAATATATGATATGAGTTGCCGTGCGAGCACCTTTGATCGCGGAATTATCAAAGGTGGGTTGAGGAGAAAACAATAAGAACACAAGAATAACTCAGGTTTTGGGCGAAGGAAAATACATTCTCTAGATTATGAGTATGCACTTTACAATCTCTCACAATCTCACTCTAGAATTGAAGAACAAACTCTCCAAATCTCAATTACAATCTAATCTCTCTTGATTAAAGTCTATGATTGTTTTAAACCCTAAAACATTCACTTATATAGGTGTACAAACGAGGGTGGCAAAGTGATAAATAACCAAGCCCAACCCAAACAGGAAAATACATAAATAGAGTCCTTAACAAATCTGGAAAACTCCGATGAGTCGACTCATGAACAGTTATGAGTCGACTGGTCAGAAACTTTTGCTAACAGGGTTTGATTTTTTGGGTCAACTCAAAACTGCATATGAGTCGACTCATGACTGATGAGTCGACTTGTAAACTGATGAGTTGACTGAGCAGAAACTTTTGACGAAATGACTGGATTTTGTGAGTCGACTCATGACAGGCATGAGTCGACTCAACCTGATGAGTCGACTCATGTACATGTATGAGTCGACTCACAAGCTGAAATTTGGATTCTTTGAATCCTCGATTCTCTGCCTCGTTCCTCGCTCCAATCTACGTTCCTTTGTACTGTTTGACACCTCTATTCTTATGCTATCATGAGAATCATCTATCCTCAATCTTCCATGAGGATCGCTAAGTTTCGAAGATAAGATACACCCGTATCATGAGTCCCCGATTTAGGAACTTGAAGTCCCGTTCAAGTTAGAACTTTAGCTGAGGAAACTCGCGAGCTCCTCCTTCCTTGTTAAACCACTTAGCCTTACTAGGAACTTGACCTTGACGTCCAATGAGAAATGACTCCTTCATCCCCCATCTCGTCGTGGTCGTCTTTCGCTCCAAAATGCAATCTATCTTCAGCGGCTCCTCTCTATCAAACCACAAGTCTTTAACATGCGGCAAGATCACCTTGTCTTCACCTTCATCATCCAGCAATGGAGGCTCAAACAACTTCAAGTACTCGGCATTGATCACTGAATATATGCCTAAGTAAGGTGCTAAATCTAGCTTGAAAGCGTTGTCGCCAATCTGATCGAGAATCCGAAATGGACCATAACATATTGGTTTCAACTTCTTCCCTTCTCCCTTTAGCCTCTCCTTACTTAATTTCAGCCACACCATATCGCCCACGCCAAAGTTACAAGGAACCCGATGTTGATCATGCTTCGCCTTGTACCTTGATTGTGACTTCTTCAATTGCGCTTCAACCGAGGCATGAATATGCGCAATCTTCTTCAGAAATCACTAAGCACGTTGTCTTTCATTCCCCTCCTTATCGTCCGTCGTAGCTTCACTCAAAAACACGAGATCAAACGGACTCCTTGGTAAGAATCCATAACAAGTCTCAAACGGTGACTTTCCCGAAGATCCATGAATCGCCCGATTAAAAGCAACTGCAAATATGGTAAGCTCTCATCCCAAGTCTTGGGATACCTGAAATTCTACCCTCGCAACATATGCACCATAGTCCGGTTGACTACCTCCGTTTGCCCGTCTGTTTGTGGATGAAAGGCCATGCTCTTCTTTAATTTAGTGTCCATCAAACTCCACAAAGAATTCCAAAAATACCCAAGAAACCGGCTGTCCCGATCCGAAATAATCGAACTCAGCAACCCAAAATGCTTCCACACATGCTCGAAGAACAACTGTGCTGCACCCGCTCCCGTCACGGTCTTCTTACAAGGAATCAAAATCACTATCTTACTGAACCGGTCCACCACAACGTACAAATAGTCATGTCCGCGCTTGGTAGTCAGCAACCTTCCTATAAAATCCATAGATACGCTCTCCCACGGCCTAGAAGGAACCGGTAGTGGTAAGTACAATCTCCTCTTTCTGTTAGAAGGCTTCGAAATACAGCATAACTTACACCCTCTAACATACTTGGTCACATCATCAAGCATCTGTGGCCAAAACACATGTCGCCGTGGATTGAGAAGCGTCTTCTAAATTCCAAAATGCCCTTGCACACGCGAGGTATGTGCTTCTCTAATCCATTGCAACCTATCACCCTCCTCCGGAATGCATAATGATGTCCCACGATACAACAAGCCATCTTCTCTAAGTGTATACTCCCCCTTTGACCAACCTTCGCCTGCTCGAACACACTACCGAAGTCTCTACTAGATGCGTACAGCTGTACATACTTCAAATGAACCAAGGGCTGAATACGCATCGCCACCAATAAAGCCCTTACCGGCGGACGAGATAACATATCGGCCAACTTGTTTGTCGCCCCCTTCGTACCTAATAATGATGTTGAAAGCCATCAAATAAGACATACACTTCATGTGCCGCACCTGCTGTAGCTTCGTCTGGGCATGTAAGAACTCTAACGGCTTGTGATCCGAGTGCACAACCACCTCCTTCTCCAACAAGTATACCCTCCAATGCTTAATCGCATGATAAAATGCATAGAACTCCTTGTCATAGGTCGGGTAGTTCGCAATAGCACCCATAAACATCTCAAAATGGTATTCCACTGGCTTCCCATCCTGAATCAACACCGTGCCCATCGCATAACTAGACGCGTCGGTCTCCACCTCGAAAGTCCACTGTAAATTCGGCAAAGCTAACACCGGTGCCTCCGAGATCTTCCTTTTCAGCAACTGAAAAGCCTCCTCATGCGTCTTTCCCTACTCAAACTGAACCTTAGCCTTTGTGAGGCCATGTAACGGTGCCGCATAAGTCGAAAAATATCGAATGAACTTGCGCAAATACTGGCAAGCCCCCATGAAGCTTCTCACCTTAGTCACTATCTTCGGCGTCGGCCACTTCGTGATCACCGCCACCTTACCCGGATCTATCATCCTCTGGCCCTTCCCCATAATGAAGCCGAGATACACTAACTCGTCCTTCCCAAACTCGCACTTCTTCCCATTGAGCTTTAGCTGTCCGTCCTGCAACACTCTAAAGACCTTCTCCACATGAACAAGATGCTCCTTTCAGGTCCTGCTGCACACCAAAATATCATCAAGGTACACAATCACAAAATCCTCTATGAAAGGTCGCAACAAATTATTGATAAGCCTCATAAAAGTCGCCGGAGCATTGCATAATCCAAACGGCATCACCAACCACTCGAACAGGCCCTGTTTGGTCTTGAACATCGTCTTCCAAGTGTCTTCCTCCAGAATCCTTACATGATGATAGCCAGACTTCAGATCCAACTTCGTGAAGAACCTCGTTCCCTCCAACTGGTCTATAAGATCATCGATCTGAGGTAGTGGGTAACGATTCTTGATCGTTATCTTGTTGAGCGCCCGGTAATCCATGCACATGCGCCAGTCTCCATCCTTTTTGGGCACCAATAATACCGACGACCCGCAATGTGAACAACTCGGCACTACCACTCCCATCTCTAAGAGCTCCTGAACCTGTTTCTTGATCTCTTCGGACTCCTGTACTGATGTGCGGTATAGGCCTATGTTTGGCAAGGAACTCTTGCTGGTTAACATAATCTCATGCTCTACACCTCGCCGTGGTGGTAGTCCTGTGATTTCTGAAAACAAGTCCGTATACTTGGCCTTCAAACTATCAAGATCTCCCGCCTGAAGTTTGCTCAAGGTGGACAAGCATATCCTACTCAGCTGCTCTTCATAAGACCGAATGAACAACAAAACGAACTTCCTGCCCACATTCACCAACCTCTTAGCCTGAGTCACCGTCACCAAACTTGTCTCCTGCGGAAGAGATGCCAAACAAAAAACGAATTACGCGCCATCCTTGGTGAACGTATACTTTTGGGCCCGCCGATCATATACCGCGTGTCTATCCCACAAGTAAGGATTACCCAAAATAACTTGGTAAACATCCAACGGAACCACGTCGCATGTGACCTCGTCAATATATGACTCATGGAGTGCAAATCTGAATGTACACTGGTTCACCACACTCAATCCCGCTTCCTTCTGAATCCACCCTAATGGATAGGGCTTCGGATGCTTCACCGTCTTCAATCACAGCTTCTGTACTAACACTTCAGATATCAGGTTCTTCTGACTCCCTGTATCTACAATGGCATCCACCAAGCTGGTCTTGACCTGCAACTTCAAAACAAAGAGCTGCTCTCTCGGGTCGTCGTCTTCTTTCGCGGCCCGTTTCCCCGCCATAAGGTTAAGATTGCTGTTGGGCTATGTCATCCCGGGAACTTCCTTCGGACCCTACGCTATCACATATGCTTTCTTCTCCTCTTTCTTCTTCAACCCTTTCGGCTTCAGATGAGGGTACTTCTCCCCGCAACGATCAGCCATGTGCCCTGTCTGCTTGTAGTGATTGCATGTCAATCCTGTCTTCCCCGGATCACCCTTCTTCTTCTCTTTCTTATGCTGAGAGCCACTAGACTTGCCTCCCGACTGTTTGGCATCACCCCTCGTTTTGTTGCTCTTCTTTTGTTTGCCCTCAATGGTAATTTCCTTCACGCTCGCCTCTACAATCTTCTCGACCGTGAACAGCTTCATTTCCTTCCGGATATAATCATTCAGACCCACCATGTATTTCATGAAGATGGAGTATTCATCCATTGCAATGTTTAGAACCATCGTTTGCTGTCGGAACTCCGTCGTATACTCTTGAACGTTCTGATTGAATCTTTGGCGCAAGCCATACCACTTATATCAACGCTCTTCGAGGAACCCCACAGGATAGAATTGCTTCCTCAGTAGCTCCTTGAATTTAATCCATGACATCGTCTCTTTTCCTGTTTGTAATAGGACTTCCACCATGTCAACACGTACCCTTAAAGCTTCAACGTCACGAACACGATCTTATCCTTGGATGAATATCCGTAGAGAGTGAAGTACATCTCCATACGCTCAATCCAATCATCGAGCTTCTTCACATTGACACTCCCATCATAAATAAGAATCTCCACTTTGAAATTAATCTTTAAGTTTTGGTAATAATTCTTACCCCCTGTATGTGAAGCTAACTTAACAACCTCGGTCTCTTCTTCCGAATCTGATTTCTCGCGTTCTTCATCAGACTCAACAAGTTTCTTCTTACCCTTCGAAGAAGATTCCTCTTTTTTGTCCCCTCCATTGATGAGACCCATAAGCTGAGTAAGAGTAGTCCCGATCGTCTCTATCTGCTTCTCCATAGCATCAAGTCTTACTGAGTTATCTGCTTCATACATCTTCTCCCTCCTTATCTTCTGGACCTCTTGCAATGAAATAAGGACCTCGCCTAGTTTCTTGTATTGCGATCGAGTCAGGACCATACACAGGATGCCCCTTCGCAGGATCTGATGCTCTGATACCAACTTGATACGAGTTGTCGTGCGAGCACCTTTGATCACCAAATTATCAAAGATGGGTTGAGGAGAAAATAATAAGAACACAAGAACAACTCAGGTTTTGGGCGAAGGAAAATACCTTCTCTAGATTATGAGTATGCACTTTACAATCTCTCACAATCTCACTCTAGAATTGAAGAACAAGCTCACCAAATCTCAATTACAATCTAATCTCTCTTGATTAAACTCTCTGATTGTTTTAAACCCTAAAACAATCACTTATATAGGTGTACAAAGGAGGGTGGCAAAGTGGTAAATAACCAAGCCTAACCAAAATAGGAAAACACATAAATAGAGTCCTTAACAAATCTGGAAAACTCCGATGAGTCGACTCATGAACAGTTATGAGTCGGCTCATGACCTCATATGAGTCGACTCATAACTGATGAGTCGACTGGTCAGAAACTTTTGCTAACAGGGTTTGATTTTTTGGATCGTCTCAAAACTGCATATGAGTCGACTCATGACTGATGAGTTGACTTGTAAATTGATGAGTCGACCAAGCAGAAACTTTTGATAAAACGCCTGGGTTTTGTGAGTTGACTCATGACAGGCATGAGTCGACTCAACCTGATGAGTCGACTCATGTACATGTATGAGTCGATTCACTGGCTGAAATCTGGATTCTTTGAATCTTCAATTCTCTGCCTCGTTCCTCGCTCTAACCCGCGTTCCCTTGTACTGTTTGACACCTCTATTCTTATGCTATCATGAGAATCATCTATCCTCAAGCTCCCATGAGGATCACTAAGTTCCGAAGAGAAGATACATCCGTACCAATATACCACTAGTAATTATTTTTATCTTTAATTGCAGGTTAATCAAGAATAAAACCCAAAATCTCTTCTCTCAGCAAAAGTCCATGAATTAAATAAAAAACACAAGCAAGAGAAGCCCAAGCCTAGAATCAAGCCGAGTAGATTGTAAAAGCTGGAGAAAATAAAAAAAATCCAATATGAAAGGAAAATGTATTTAAGATGGTTGGCCGCAAAGAAACGATGATATACTCAATCTGGAAGGTAGAATTTAATATATAATATATAAAAATCGCCTATCTCGGCGAGACGAAGCCATCTGTAAAGTTAGATTTTGAAAATAGTGGACATCGATGGCAGCATCGATGCCTGCATCGATGCAAGAACGCCCAGAATGCTTCATTGGCTGATTTTTGTTGTCTTGGAGCCTAAGTTTGATCCAATGACTCACATTCATTGATGTTTACTATAAATAGGGGTAGAGAGTAAGGGGTTAGAGGTATGAAAAATTTTGTAACTCCATTTGGAGAGGAGGGTTACTCTTAATTGAGAAGACCTTTCAATTTTGTAACTTTTTGTTACAATCAATAAAAGAATTTTTTTACGTCTTCATATTTTTTTTTCTTCTCTTTGTTTGATGATGAAGATGAAGATGTGATGAAGATGAAGATCAAGAGTGAGGTTTGCTTTCATCTTGAGGCTAGAACCCTCTTGGGTGGTAAATTTCCTCTTTGTTAATATTTTTATCTTTTTATTTTCTTGCTTAAATAACCAAGAGGCTAGAACCCTCTTGCCTTAGATTTATTTTATGCTTATAGAGTAGATTTATTTTATTCTTATAGAGTAGATTTATTTTCTTGCATTTAATTCTTGTAATTTATTTTATAGTTTAGTTTTTACAATTTATTTTGTAGTTAGATTTTATTTTCTTGTACTATTCACATTGAGGCTAGAACCCTCTTGGGATTAATTTTTATTTTCCTTTATTTTCATATTCTTTGATTCGCCTTGAGGTTAGAACCGTCTAGGGAATTGCCATTTCCTTTGAGGTGAGTTCAATTCTAGATTCCTCATATCTTTAATTGAACCCTCATTCTTTTCTTTCTTTATTTTTCATTTTCTTTTTATTTTCTTAATTTTTATTTCCTTCATTTTCCCTTTCTTTCCTTGTGATTTCATTTATTCTTTATCTACCACTCTCAATATTATTTTTTTTACACACAATCATTCTCATTCTCTCCATCTCTCCACAATCACATCTATTATCACTCCTAATTGTCATGCACACAACATACAAATTGATTCTAATAATTTCCTACAAACACATTCCTCATGGGATCGATAACTTTTTATACTATAACTTAATTAATTGTGCACTTGTAATTTTTAGTATATGTTTATGCCGAATCAATACCCTTACGCAGCTCCGGGTCCTTCCACCACCAACCTAGCGTCTGGTTATGACCAGACATTCAACAATGTCACTGAGACCATCAGAGAGATCACTCCACTCACTGACTTGATAATTTATGCCCCATGCACTAAATTAAAGTTGCCTCACATCAAGAAGTATAAAGGCAAGGGAGATCCAGCAAAGCATGCACAAAACCTTTATGATCTGATGAGCATGCAACAAGTGTCGAAGCCGATCATTTGCAGAGATTTCCATATCACCTTGACAGGGAGTGCCAAGATGTGGTGGAACTCTTTAACAGGAAGTTCATTAATAGCTTCAAGCAGCTCAACCAAAAGTTTATACATTACTTTTTGGCCGACTCCAAGTAAAATAAGCCCTCCCATGTGATACGAGTCGTCGTACGAGCACATTTGATCGTGGAATTATCAAAGGTGGGTTTGAGAAGAAAATAATAAAATACACAAGACAATTTAATTGGCGAAGGAAAATACCTTCTCTAGATTATGAAGAATAAAAGATTACAAAATCTCTCCTCACAATCTCTCTAGAATAAATAACAACCTCTCTATTCTCTTAAAAATCCAATCTCCTGTTTAGAAACTCTAAACAATCCCTATTTATATGTCTAATAATATGGATGCCAAAATCATAAATAACCAAGCCCAATGGAACTTGGAATACGCGTCAAAAGGAATCAAGATTCACCTAGAAAGCGTGATCTGGTCGACCGGCCTACTTGGTTCGGTCGACCAGCTAGAAAAAGGGTGTTAACCTTGTAGCGTATCCATTTTTGGTTGACCGACGATGAGCGATCGGTCGACCGGTCTAGCCTTTGCGTTCGATCGATGTTGGAATCTCGATCGATCAACTAGAGTGCTTGTCTGCTTCCTATTTTCCTTATCGTTTTCCTGACTTTGACCTCTTTCACTACCACCAACGGCTCCACCCATGCCTCAATTCTCAAGTTATCATAAGAATCATCTATCCTCAAGCTTCCATGAGGATCGATAAGCTCCCGAAGCAAAGAAGAAAATACACCTGTATCATGGCTCCCCCCTTTAGGAACTTGAAGTTCCGTTCAATTCAGAACTTCAGCTGAGGGAACACACAAGCCCCTCCTTCCCTATTAAACCACCTGGCCTTGCTAAGAACCTGACCTTGACGTCCAATCAGAAACGACTCCTCGCCTTCCTCTCTAAAATACAATCCTCTTTCAGCGGCTCTTCTCTATCAAATCACAAGTCTTTAATGTGCGGTAAGTTCACTTTGTTGTCACCCTCATCGTCCAATAATGGAGGCTCAAACAACTTCAAGTACTCAACATTAATCACTGAATACATGCCTAAGTAAGGTGGTAAATCTAGCTTGAAGGCGTTATCACCAATCTGATCAAGCATCCGAAACAGACCATATCGTATAGGCTTCAACTTCTTCCCTTCTCCTTTTAGCCGCTTCTTACTTAACTTTAGCCATACCATGTCACCATTGCCAAAATTACAAGGAACTCGATGTTGATCATGTTTTACCTTGTACTTTGCTTGTGACTTCTTCAACTGAGCTTCAACCATATCGTGGATCTGTGCAATCTTCTCCAGAAATTATTGAGCTTGTTGTCTTTCGCTCTAAATTTTGTCGTCGGCCGTAGCTTCACTAGATAATACTAAGTCAAACGGACTTGGAGGTAAAAACCCATAACACGTCTCAAATGGTGACTTTCCCAAAGATCCATGAATAGCACTATTGAAAGGAAACTGAAGGTGTGGTTGTTCGCATCAGAAGTTGATTTCTTCATTATTATTGAATGTTTATCACTTGCTGCTTCACGTAGGATCTTTTCCTGTGCTGAGGACGCGTTAGTCCGTAGACCATCGCGGATTAGATCCGATTGACAGAAAAGTTAATTAATACTCTTGGTTCACAAAGGAAACAATCGTATAAGTAATAATCTCGACCAAGCGAGATTGCGACTTTTCTCGAGATCAAAGCCAAGTTTAATCCGGAGGAAAGGGGGAACGAGCCTCAGATCCTTTGAATAGCTTTCTCATTATGCTAAAGTTCGCCAAGATCTGCTTACCCTTCTCTGAAATTCATGCTCCACTCTTCGATTTGACAGCACCTCGCCCTCTGATTTTCGCTCCCTACAAATGAAGGCCATAGGCTTGTATTTATAGGCTTCAGTTATAGTGTTTTAGGATAGGAATTAATGATTTGACCTTATCCGTAGTTATTAATCGTTTAACCATGTTTAAGGATAGGTTCAAAATAGTTAGGAGGCTTTGGAACAGAAGAATCCCGTGAAAACTATCGAAAAACACATTTTTGGAGTTTCTGGGAGCAAACCACCTCACGGTGGCTCGGCCTCGGGCCGAGCCACTAGCTTTTGCTTAGTCGTTTTGACGTGACTCGGCCGCCAGGTGATTTTCCGGTTCGTTCGGGTTAGAATTGTTTCGTCGTTACTCGTATTTTGTCATTTCGTTGACTTGTATGGTTAACCGATTTGCTTCATGTGTTTCGTTAACTTGGAGGCGGCTGACGAGTGCACGTGCCAGTTAGAGGTGGCTGATGAGCACACGGGCCACTTGGTTTTGCCGTTACGGTGGCTTGTTGCTACCTCATCAACAGTTCGTTGATTCGCCGGCTCATCATCTCGAGCTGTGTGCGGGAACCTATAGGTAATTTTTACGCCTACAGATACCCCCTCCAAAGTGTTTCAGTCTCGTTTCTTTTATAGAAGAGTCTGGAATACTTTGGATGTGATAGGCCCAACCTTCAGTCGGTGTGAAAGGACTTATAATTGGCTTCAGTTCTTGACTTCTTTAATTCTCAGTCTATTCAGTATTTTGTCGAATAGATAAAATTCTACCGGCTCTATGTTTATCGTCTGACCGTTGTCGAATTCTCGAATTAAAACCGGTGTGTTGATTTCTGATTTTAGCTCGTGTCGTTGGGTTGACGTTGAACTGATTATCTTTGTTAGGGATTCATATTTGAATTACAGTTGAACTCCCTAGGATTATTCTTTGTTTCGGAGTTGATCTGAGCCTTGTTTTGGTGAGAATTGACGATGTGTTGACTGGCGTTGACTTTGATTGCAAACCTGTTAACCAGTGTTGACCTTCATTGCAACAAGTTCAACGTTCACAAACCAAATGTGATCATTAAATAAAGATAGTTCTTTTGGGAAAACTTACGATTTTGAAATATTTTATAAATCAAAATAAAATTTCGCTAAGTGTCCAAACCTACCACAAACAACACACTTAAAGTTTTGTGGTCTTTTAGAAACATTTGGCAAATGTGAAACCTTTTTCAAGTCAAAGCAAAATTTTGCCAAATGGCCAAAATGACTATAATGATCACATTTAAACACACTAGCATGCTTATGATGAGAAAATAATGCATGTGCATGTGTGTGATGAAGATGAAGCTTGATGGGATACACACGCATGATTAAGCTTGATGGGTTTTTGTGCATCATAACAAAATTTAGCAATATGGTCTTTTCGGTCGCAAATAGAGTATTTGTAAATTTTGTTATACATGTGTGTATAGTGTTTGGGTTTCTTGAAAGAATTTTATTGGACTTTGCACACAAGTCCATAAGCTTTGTATTATTTATAATGCATGTTTTAAGGGTTGAATCTAAAGATGATATATGTTCATTAACATGATTCAACTTATTATTTTGCACAAATGCATTGTTATTAGAAGTAGAACATATATAGTCATTTATAAAAGAAACAATATCATTTTTCATGTTCTATATTTCTAATATGGCATTATCTCTTTCATGAGTTAAGTTAGCAACATTTGAAGTTAAAACAATATGATCCAATTATAATTTTTTATTATTTTCTTTGAAGATCACATTCTCATTAGAAATTGTATCAAACATAGATGCTAATAACTCATGATCGGATTTTAACTCTACATGCTTCCTTTTCAAATCAATAAAATTTTTATACAATTTATTATAGGCATGCAATAATTTTTTAGAAACACAAGCAAGTTCATCACTAGATAAATCATTAATGGGTTCGAACTCGCAAACCTCACTAGGGCTATCGCCTAGTTCTTGTGTGCATGATGCTCCAATGAAACTTGAAGAGAAAGCCTCCAAAGCTTATCAGATCGCCTCCAAGTTCTCTTGATGTGCTTCTATGATTTTCCATGAAGTATGAGCACTATTAAAATGAACAAACTTCTTAGAAATAGATGAGTCAAAAGTATTTAGTAAAAGTTCTAACAAGAGCTTGCTCATAGTAAACATTCTTTTATCATTTTTACTCCATTTGGATTTCTCCGAAGTGGATACAATATAAGCATTATCAATTATTTCCTATAAATCGATATGTCTAGATCTAACAAATATTTTAAATCTAGAACACCATTGGGTATATGGGAAAGCATTCAATTTAGGAGCAACATTTATACCATAGCCTAAACAAGATACACAATGTATATCCATAATATATTATGCAAGCAAAATACAAGAAATAATCTCAAAACTAGATTAGCATAAAAAATAACTTGGATCTTTAACTTAAGGCGATTAGATCTTAAATCAAAGAGCACCAAGCTCTGATACCAATTGAAAGACCATCATGCTACTAGGAAAGAACCCTAGAGGGAGGTGAATAGGGTTTATGCTAATCTAATCCGATTTAAATGTCAATTAAAACTTATTAACAAATATATTCTAGTAATGAGATACAACAAGATATATATACAAGGATATGAAAATAACACAAGGGTGAAACAAGATATAAATAATATAGTGGATGAAATAAACAATGAGAGAATGATAATAAAGATGAACAAAAATATAAGTGCGCCAAGCCAAACTCAAACACCAAATATGATCACGGAGTTCGGTCCCCACGATCTACGTCTCTGCTCCTCACCTTGAGGAGATCTCCACTATCATAACCGAGTTTTCTACGCTCACCCGAATAACGTTTACACCATATAATATCAGCTTTTAACGGTCACCGATCAACGTTCACAATCACTCACAATGTAACTACACAAATCTCACCGCAAGTGTTGGCCTCTCACGTGTCTCCTTCAAGTTCTCGGAATTATGATCTAACTCTAGGCATTACCATCGACCCACTTCCTCTTGGGATGGCCCCGTCTCTCACCACACACTCCTCTCGGTGTACAAGTGTATTACAAAGTGTATCCTCATAATTAGGCTCACAAATCAAATGATTGTTCTCTAAACAAGATGAGAACTCAATGAAAGTGCACTCTCTAAGTCACAAACCCACAACCCCAAATTATACTATGTATAAAATACTATAAGCTCAATGGTTGTGTGTGAACAAAGAGATATATTCAAAATAAGTCTAAACTCAATTAAAATCTAGCTTATGGAAATTATGAACAGAACAATAAATAACTAGAAATAGAGTTTAGAAAAACTTCTCTAGATGACAAGAGAGAGAGAGAGAGAGAGAGAGAGAGAAGAGTTGAATGCCCAAACACCAATGGATGATCTCCTCAAGTTCTTGTGAAATTCTCTTCACAAACCGAAACTTGAAAATGCTTAAAAGCTTTTTAAACACACTTAAATAAACTTTAAAGCCCTTGTAAAACTCTCTTAAACTAATTTAAAATATTCTCTTAATTGGTGGGAGAGATAAATACTATGGGGCATTTATGATAACCCAAGACATCAGTCAAAACCCTAAGGCATTAACCAAAAACCCATACAAAAACAAAACCTGGAAATAGTCGTTACTGTGCAACGGTCATATTGGCAGCCGACCGCAGCTCCATGGACGGTCGACCACGAAAGGCTAAAAAACCGAGCAAAGTCTCTAGACTTTTGACGGTCGACCGTCGCGACCACTCCGGTCGACCGCGAACTGATATTTCAGAAATACAGGTTTTGAAAACAGTTTTCTAACTTTTAAACTTGATTTAAAAATAGCAAATAAATTCAGAAAAATATAAAACTTTGGAGAATGCTTGTAAACATGAAAATGAACATGTTACAAAAACTGGTTTTCAAATAGCACCTCCTATTTGTAAAATATCATTATTTTTTAAATATGTCCAAAACCTGAAAACATGAGATACTTGAATTTTGATGTTTTGACATAAACCAAGTTTTAAAACTTTGTAAAATAATTTTATAGACTTGATTAAAGATATAAACTATTGTTGTTAAGTCTATAAACCAAAAACTCAATATAATGAAAAAAATAAAGTTTTGCACAATATGCATTTAACAAAATGATATATATGAAACATAAAATATGTATATGAATATATATTTGTTTCATATCTATAAAGCTAAACCAAAATAAAACAATAAATATGAAATGTGTAATTTCATATTTATATAAACATGAAAACCAAAAACTAAAATGTGTGTATATATACAATTATATATATATATAGATAGATAGATAGATAGATAGATAGATAGAGAGAGAGAGAGAGAGAGAGAGAGAGAGAGAGAGAGAGAGAGAGA